>JBBPRA010000787.1:0-13502 GCA_038092775.1 Boletus rubescentipes
AATGTCGGCCTCGCCAAAATATGAATCAGCTGGTAACCTCAACCCCATATTAGTGGGTATACATCTTATATCCTTCATGAGGTCAGCGACGTGATCCCACTGTAGTTGAGTCAGATCTTCTGTGAGCGCGAATTGAACAAGGACGCGTAAGATACGGCGGCCCAAGTCCGGGTCCCCGTTCGAGCCGAGTTGTTGCGCTCGGTCGCAGGCGTATGTAAGCCAAACGAGAAGCGGGAGTTGAGACCAGCCAAAACACTCGATGGCATCCCTGCTAGGCACACCCGAGGTGACGTCGACGTAGATGTTGTCCGGGGGGGAAAGGTCATCTGGCAGTGGGAAGAATGTAAAGTATTTGACGTTCTTGAGCGCAATCTCGACTCCGTTGCTAGAGCGTACAAGACCCTTGGAGGCAAATTTCTTGCAGAATCCATCTCCCGCAGCTTTGGCTTCAGACGAAAGTGAGCTCCTCTTGGTTTCCTCCCACCAAGCAAGGAATAGCTTCATCGTATCCTGCGATACTCCAGTTTCAAACTCGTATACGATGTCTTGATACTTAAACACCGGGATCTTGTATCGCTTGATGATCTGGGAGTTCTGGGATGTTTCAATCTGATCGTGAAGTACCAGATATTTCTTGAGAAATGACAGATCTCTGTTTCTTTGGCGGAATTGCGGGGACGACACATCTGAAATCCCAATGTCGGATACGACCGGAAATGGCGACTTTGGCTCGTGGCAGCAAGAGAAGAAGGCTTCTTGCAGAATCTGTGACACTCCGCTGTGCGGCACAGTAGAACCAAACGCGAAACGCGCCATCGTACGCAAACCCAGTTGCGTAGCAAGCTCATTCTCGGCATTTGAACGCTGCATCTCTTCTTCGTATATTATGCGTGCCAGAAAACCACCGACCCAAAGAACTTCGTGGTTCCAAGCTATTGACAACATCAGATAAGGGACGCGGGATGTGTTGACTGCTTACACACCTGCAACCTGCCCATTCCTGTCCAACCACTGGCCGTTAGCAGGTATCGCGATATACGTGTATGTAATCTGCTTACGCCAAATCAATTGAGCCACGTTCCATGGTGGGCAAGAAGTGTGCAGAAATGTGTAGCCCAATACCTGTTGTTTGGTAGGTACTCTGACCCTGATATAAAATAAAGAGCCACATCGACACTGGAGAGGTCAACACTTACTATGAACAGGCGACCACTATTCAGTTCAGATAGTGAGATAGCAACACACGTCAAACAATGAGCCGAAGGCACGTACCTGTCGTTCTCGGGGACAATGCCCTGTGGACCAAACAAAAGGGGTGCCAGGTGCTTCGCCTTGTGTGAGTGTGAGTTGTTGATACTGGCCAAGGAATCGTATTGTTGAGAATTAAACTGGAATAAAAGCGATCAGCAGCGGCAAATGGTTCGAATAAATAGCCCTCACATAGACAGCCTTGCATTTAAAGGAAGGCGGAAGTAACTTCATACTCGACTCGACTCCTTTCCTCATCTCCGAGTCGGGGGGCAGATTTACGGAGATCGTTGCTGTATACAAGTCATGCGTGACTGCGTTTCCCTGCGGCATAGCCTCAGAACTTCGAAAGGCAGGCTTTGCATAATCTTTTCTAGAACGCGCAGAGTGTTCAACCAAGTTGTCTGCAGTATAGACAGGGGACAAGGATGACGTCGAGCTCGGAGCGAATGCCCATTCCGCAGCATCAATCGTAATCCTTTGAACTAGAAAAGGTCAGAGTTGACTTAAAGCGACCAGCGTGGCCTCACCAGTACGCTGTATGGATTTTACGGTCAGAGTCTTCGATAGAGTTGTAGGCATCAAGTGCAAAGGAACGTGTATGTCAATCGGTGATTCACAAAAACATTTCTGTATATGCAGGAGCCTCTGGCTGTCGAGATAAACTGAGATGGTGTGGATGTTCGCCAGAAAAGCCACGGAAGAAACTAGGAACCTCGTGAGATCAGCGAGCACGGGTAAAGGTTCTGGTTCCCGCAGCTCGAGCTCAACAGAGGTCCACGAATCCGGTGAACAATCGACAAACCGCTTGCGGAGCTAATTCTCGTTAGTCAGTATCATGTATGTTTCGACAATGAGTGCGGGACTAACCCTCCCATCTTCCCCTCTGGAAAATTGGAGTGATTTGCCTGGACGAACACATGGATGAATACCGTCGTGACTTGAATCATGATAGAAAAAACAGCTTTACCACCGGACATTACAATTGGTCGATCTGATTTGCTCAGTACACCATAAAACCCTGACAGTGCAAGGATCAGCTTTCCAGGACCACCGGGTGACAGAAGGATGAGTACTCACCCACCCCGAAAGCACCAACTTTCTCGGAGTTGTCATTGCCATGCGCTAATTAACACCAGACCACTCTCAGACCGCAGTCTCATACACTAAAGAGAATAGAAATACCAATTTTTCCAAGCCTCTCCCAGTCCTTCTCTTTGAAACTACCCTTATTCCTGATGGTCCACTTGCGTGCCTAGTATGAAAGTGAAGGTTGAGTTGAAAGTCCTTGAGCAAAACGACTACTCACGTTTAGCTTGCTGATGTCGTTGCTAGCAGACCGGGGCTGCTTAGCCTCACCGGTGTTGAAGTGCACTTCAACGCAGGGCGCTTCGGCATCGTCGGCATTCTGGATCAGTTCTCGGAGTACTTGTGTGCCGAGTTAGCGAAGTTGCAGCACCAAGAGAAAACAACGCACCATCGAATGTTCCAGGGTAACGCGAGAGGATGTTCACTAACGCTCGCTGGTCGACCTCGACTTCTTGTAGACTCGCCTCCTAGGATATATTCTGCCTAAGAACACATCAAGGCAACTGGTCGGGAACATACGTTCAAGTTGTGGTCAGACATTGCATGAATGGTTCTGGAGGGGGGCTGGGAGGAGAATGCAGAGCAAGTGTGGGTGTATTTAAACGCCCAGCGCTTCAAGAGGCGCGGAGGGACGGAAACAACGTTGTTGGTCCATGATGATCACACGCTGAGCCGAATGACGCAAGGAGAACAAAACTCGGATACAACGGTTGCTAGACTTGTACTTCGCAACTTGTCTCCGCTGCTGTATCCTGAAGTTGAACACCATCCAAGTAGCTCATGCGTGCAAAAGGTGGGCTGAGGTGGACTGCCTCGAAGACAATCACACTGTCAATGCACAGCCTAATCTTGTCACAGTTCCATTCATCATTTTTTTTTCCAACTTGGGACATCCTGAATCTAGCCCATCTCGCTGGGCTGTGGACCAACCTGTCACGTGGAGACTTGATGGAGAAACGCGTAGTTTATTCTGAGACAGCCAGGCGGCTTGTAACGGAAGCGCAGCATCAGGTCTGCATATAATTATATACGACAATTTGAGGTCCAAGTCGAGGAAAGAGTTGTCCTGCTATCCGCACAAGAGGGATTGGCCAAGATTCAGAATGGCGCAGGACACAGCAGGGAAAGTGGGGATGCTGGCATCGAGTTGCCTAGGGTCCAAACAGCGAGCGCTGATAGCATGAGGTAAGATGCCCTGAAGAAGTTGGAAACGTGTTCGGCCCCAGCAAGTGCCGAACATGGTGGTATACGGCAGGTTGGACGCCTACTAGAACGCCTGCGAAACCGGTGCCCGTTGGTGTGGATGTCGTTGAAGACAGGTGTGTACTACTCTTCGAATAAAGTGATTAACCAGTTGTGCCGACTAGCGAGGAAGAGCATACGAGGGTGATTGATACTGGTACCTCCGGTCAAATATTCTCGGTCGCATTTTACCCTGATGGAAGACATCTGTTGGCCGGTGGTGCGAATGAGATAGTTCGACGATGGGACGTGGAAACGGGACAGGAGGTCGGGGAGCCAATGAAAATGGACAGTACCATCTATGCCATTGCGGTGTCGAGGGATCACAGATGGATAGTGAGCGGCAATTTTCGCACCACAAGCGTATGGGACGCGAAGACCCACCAAAAGGTCGTCGAGGTGGACAAGGAGGTTCGGGCAAGCACCGTTGAAGTTGATGTTCACCCCGATTCGAGCAGGTTCGCCACTGGAAGATACTACGAGCAGTCAGTCACCATCTGGGATATAATCACGGGCACCCAGCTCCTTGGTCCGCTGCGACATGACAGTTCCCTTGTTGGGGTCAAGTTCTCTCCGAGCGGCGATCAGATTGCTGCTGCCAGCGGGGGTTCCATCCGCGTCTTCGACAGTTGCAACGGCAACCAGCTCACTAGTATCGACATTGGGATGCCCCACTGGGCCCCAATGACTCCCCTTGCGTGGTCAAGCGATGGGCAACGAATCTTCACCGCATCTAGCGACCGAAACCTCAGGTCTTTCAATGTATCTACCGGATCACAGCTCGCCGAATCACAGGTTCATTACAGCAGCGACGTCTCATCAATTTCTCTGGCTACCGACAACGGGAAATTCGTATCTACCTTTGCAGACACTCTTATCTCTTTCTGGGACACTTCCACTTTGGCCCAAATCGGCCCTGCCATCGAGGACACGGAGAGAGCACGGTCGATTGCTATCTCTCAGGATGGCAGTCATCTTGCGACTGGTGGGCGGAGTGGGAAAGTCACTGTTCGTAGGCTTGGCGACATTCTCCCCGAATCCTATGGTCCATTCAACGTAAGCACTTGAGTATTCGCAATGTCGCAACGTCTGATAAATTATCCAAATTCTTGTCCAGGTGCCACCTTCTCAAGAAGAACGTGACTCAGAACAGCCCAAAGATACGCAAGAGCAACAACCTGATGAACAACTCTCGACCTCAGGTGTCAAAGACAACAAAGCACCGGATTCATCTTCCGTAGGAGTTTACCATTCTGTTGCTGTGGAGTCGCAGGAACTCATGCATGACGTGTAGGCACGCGAGGAGCCAAGTCCATCAAACTCTCATCCACCCGAGTCAGAGACGCACAGCGATGATGACGATTTGCTGGAGGTAATGGTTTGTTCATTTCATCTTGAAGCTAGCGCTCACAATGGTATAGGTTGCATTGCCATCCAGCACGCCCAGACCTCTGTTTAACTATGATGAGGTTTGTTGACCATTTAATTGCGTTTCCGACTTCGTGTTAACACTGCGGAAGCCACCATCCCCGGCATCTTCTACCCATCCTCGCAATGCAGAAGCTCCCCCGCTTGACCTGTCCCACGAAGATCCTCCACCCATAGTCCCCCCTATCAAGACGACCTGTCCAGACGAACCTCTAGATACCTCTCACTCTACCGAAGCGACTCAACGGAGAACGTTCAGGAGTTGGTTACAAATGAGGATGGGAGGCGGCAAAAGGCAGGCTTCCCATCAGACGGACGAAACATCCAGCCAGCCGGGCGATCCTCGACCTAACCCCGAGTCACTGGTGGAAGCGAATGGCACAAATAAGGGACCTTCTAAATGGGCTGCAGGTCTCCGTCAGCGAGTAAGTGTTCCGTCTTGGTAGACAAACAGACCCAGTGCGTCTGACAAAGTACCATAGCGAGCGGTCGCAAAGTCCCCTTTAAAACAACAGGTTTGTTGTCCTCAATTTTGCATGCACTCTGGTGACACCTTACAGCGTAAACCACCTACCAAAGTTGCTGCCCCCAGCCATCCAACCGATAACACGAAAAATCCTGCAGATTCGAAGGAAGCTGGCTCTGTGTGTCCTTTTCTTGTGATGGTTGACCTCGTCATGACCACTCACTTGCTATTAGGCACACCATGCGAACGATGCCTCCCAACCCTCAGCTTTGAGAGTGCACATAACGGTGCGCATCCTCTCCTTTAGCTTACTCTATTTGACCGACAACGAACCACATTAGGAAGCGGGACAAACCACTGTCTCGGTCACATTCCCTTCGTGGGTCTCCTGTTTCCGTGGCTGTACGAGCGATGGAATGCACTGATTCGATGTATCTGTCACATCAATTGGGTGGGACGAATCAGGGTATTATCGTCCAGCATTGAGTTTCTCGAGGGCTGCGCGCTCAATGGTTTCGTGGACAATATGTTGAACAAATAGGCTGTTACATTCATGGAGGACGTGGATTGAGCGCTGATAATTTTTGATCAAATACTGTACCATTGACTAGGTAGAGAACACCGGAGTCATCCAAAGATATACGGTTGTTAGCGGAGCGAGCACTAATTCATATGTGAAGCGATTCCCCTTGCAGCGTGCGAATTGACAAGGAGCAAACGTGTTTCTTCAAACTCTGAAACCAACATTCACGGTGTAGCAAGGAGTATGGAGCCGGCGAGCACAGAGCAGTCATCGGAGTCACCAACGAAACTGGGTGTGTGCTCCTCGTTGAACGGCACGATTTCCAATAAAAGAGTTGACTATTCCCAAAGAAATCAAAGACAGTGGGCTCAGTGTAGCATACTCGGTGGCCTTCTCTCCAGACGGAAAGCATTTGTTGAGCGCTGGAGGGAATGGAATTCGGCAATGGCAAGTCAGCGATGGCCGGGAGGTGTGGAGGTCATTCAATGACGACTCGGTGTACGCCATCGCACTGTCGAGGGATCACAAGTGGATAGTGAGCGGGTCCAGGAAGGGGACAAGCGTGTGGGACGCAAAGTCCCACGACAAGGTCCATGACATAGGCTCGTCCAGCATTGTGCTTACGGTGGACATCTCCTCCAACTCGACCAAATTTGCCACCGGGACTGGATCGACTGGGACGGATTCGAATTCGGTCAATATCTGGGATATCACGACTGGAGAAAGGCTCGTTGGCCCGCTCAATCATAATGGTTCGGTCCGAGTCGTTGGAGTCAAATTCTCTCCCAGCGGCAATCATATCGCCACTCTCACTCGGAACCACCGCATCCGAGTTTTCAACAGCAAAAATGGAGACCAGCTCATTGAAATTGAAAACCAGATCCCTTCATGGTCTGCCATCACTCCTATTATCTGGCCTTCTGATGGCCAGCTCTTCGCCTTGTCCACAGGTGGCAAAATCAAGTGCTTCGACACGTCCACTGGATCTCAACTCGCCGAATGGAAAATTCACGACGATAGTAATCTCATGTCTATTGCTATCTCTGCAAACAACAAATTTATTACTTCCTCTGCTGGTCCTTTTGTCTCATTTTGGGACACGTCAACTTATACTCAACTTGGCAACGTCTTGAAAGACGTGGATCAGATACGCTCCGTTGCCTTGTCTCCAGATGGCACTCGTCTCGCAACTGGAGGATATAACAACAAAATTACCATCTGGAACCTAAGAGGTATCCTGCCCGAGTCCTATCTTCCCATCCCTGCAAGTGCCACATTTCCTGATGTTTAGATGACTGATAACATCTGTTTTTCACCATGTGTGTAAACCCATTTCCTCGCATCCAGAATGTGAGTATCCACGTCTTTGTGATGCGAGATTTTGAATGTTGACCTCGGAACCAAGGTATCACCCAACTCGGAAAGGCCTCTAGATGATGGATCACATCCCGACCCTTCGGAGGTGGAGACCAGCAGCCAAGATGACGATGCCCTGCTCGAGGTAAGAATGGATATGGATATTCCGTGAAGACGTGCTGATGGTGGTAATAGGTCGAGTTGCCAGAAAAGACATCTACGCCACTATTCAATTATGAGGAGGTATGTACCGAGAAGGTCTTGTCTACCTTGTGTTAACAATATGTTGCAGCCACCCTCGCCACTGGAGGAATCGCATGGAAATTCGCTCGAGTCCAGTCCCAGTGGTAATGCACCGGATTCATCCGAGGCTAAACCGCACGTCCCTCTTGATCCACCAATGATCTCGCCCATCGGGGGGTCCGACCCAAAGCCAAACCCTGACAATGCCGAGTCATCCAAGGGCAACCAACATCGAACCACCGTGGGTTGGTTCAAATCAGTGATGAAGAGCGGTGGTCACAGTCGGACGACTGATAAACCGCCCTCACAGGAGTCCCCTCGGACTGGTACACCACCTTCAAACGAGAAATGGAAACATTCGATGATATCGCACGCTCAGCGGGTAAAAGTGAGGCCTACTTGTTTGGCGTAAGGGCACGATTATCTGACCGGGCGGTTCAGCGGACAGTTGCAAGGTCGACTGTTAGACCACAAGTTTGTCCATGCATGAATCCGTTTATGAACGCCGTGCTTATTGATCGTGTTTAGAAGACAAAGAAAGCTTCGAAACCCGCTAAGTCGAGCCAACCGCCCAAGGCTACACCAGTCTCGGAAGCCGATCCTGCAAAAGCTCCTGACGAACCAAAAGCCGAGTCCTCGGGTGCGCAAAACGACGTTGAGGTAAGGATCCGCTCCGTGTGCCCCAAAGTCGAGGTTCACACCAATTCTTGTAGCACGTCCTTGAGGAACCATCATCGTACAACTTACATTTTGACCTTTCGATACCTTCATGGATGTGTTGCGGAAGAACACGTTAGAGTTACTGTACATCAACTTGCGGTAGACAATCTATTATAGGCACTTTTATCACTCTTCACCAGTCGTTTTGCTGCAGCTTTCTACATCCTCAATCCTTGCACCCTGGTGGACGGAAATGTAGCTATATCACTATCCATGTTTGTTAAGTATACATAGGCGCAATCAGTAGTATAGTCAAATATGTTAACACCGTGGTGTTTAATTTCGTGAACGCATCAACAATGCGTCAATTTCCCGAGCGTCCAACTGTCATGGTCATACGCCAACGTGAACATCTGAAATCCCGAGCAAGAAGTACCAGTGGAGAGACATACCACATTGTAAGCGACCAACAATCCCGGGTTACTATACGTGTTCAACAAGCACACAATGGACATGGCCATCCAAACCACGGAGCAATATATGATCTGAACCGGACCTGCAGCCACAATACTAGGAACAGCGAGGAAGCTAACGTTTGCTGCGAGCACCGCTGTGGACCTTGAGTCTTCGAGCCATGAGATATCGATATCCGGAACCCAAACCGAGCGGGACGTATATGGTATACCGGCCCAACTCGACCGCGGGTCGATTAATGAAATAAGTTGGATGATAATACCGACCACCCGGACTCGTTGCAAACGAACAGCATCAAGTTCATTTGGCGACCCGAAGAGAAATAGATCGACGGCTTTGCTTAGATTACGATGATTCCGACTCTGTTGGTTGGTTAACGGAGTGCCCGCATTCAAACGTGTGCCTAAATCCCATGGTCTGTTCAACGTAAGCACTGGAGCAGTCGCAGTGTCTGACAAACTTTTGAAAGTCTTGTCTCGTCCTTTGCGGTGTCCAGATCGTGAGTGCTGCATAATAGATTGTCTATGCATATACGAGCTACCGTGACAATGGCCCAGCGATGGGGTGAGCGAGGGGTGACTAAAGCGGACCGGAAATGGAAAGATCTTCGGCTTTCCCGCCCGAAGCTGGACCCAAAGCTGAGCTGCGAAGGCGGGATGGGTATGTACCGAGCAACAAGGCTGCCTAAACCGTCAAGTGAGGCTGCATCGGAAAAGACGACCACTAAAGATGGCTCGGTTTGTTCGAGCTTGCGAGAAAGGTGTGGTGGGTGCGAAAACACCACGAGACGAACGAACTACGGAAGTGAAGGACGAATGAAGTGGAGAGGAACACTACTTCGCTTCTCACTTGTTCTCACGCAGTCATAGGGCCGAACCTCAGCTTGAATAGGCCTACATTGCACGTTCTTTCCGTTGATACACTACTTGCCTAGGTACTTCAAGAACAACGTGATCCACAATGGCCCGAAAATACGCAAGAACAACAACGTGATGAGCAGATCTCGACTTCGACTGTAACGAACTCATGTATCACGTGTAGGCTTGCAAGGAGCCAAGTACGTCCACCCGAGTCAGAGACACATATGTTCATTTCCTTTAGTTCCATAGGTTGCGTTACTAATGACAACTTGCCATCTAGCACGCCCAGACCTCTGTTTAACTATGATGAGGTTTGTGGTCGTTTGATTACCTTGCTGACTCTGTATTGACACTACGAAAGCCACCGTCTCCAGTATCTCCTAACCATCCTCACGATGCAGAGGTACCCTGCTTGACTCGTCTCATGATGATCCCGCACCCATGGTCGCCTATCGAGATGACCTATCGAGATGAAGCTCTGGATATGTACCTCTCAGGCTACCGAAGAGACTCGAGATCGAAGGGTTCAGGAGTTGGCTACAAACGAGGATAGGAGGTAGCAAAAGGCAGGCTTCCCATCGGACGGACAAAATGCCCAGTCAGCCGGGCAATCCTCAACCTAACTCCGAGTTACCGGTGAAAGCGAATAGCACAAATGGAGGACCTTCGACATGGACTGCAGGTCGCTGTCAGCGAGTGAGTGTTCTGTCTGACAAATTACATTAGTGAGCGTTCGCAAAGTCCCCTTTAAAACCACAGGTTTGTTGTCCTCAAATTTGCATGCAGACTCTGGTGACAACTTACAGCATAAACCACCTACCAAAGTTGCCGCCCCAGCCATTTGACCGATAACACGAAAAATCCTGCAGATTCGAAGGAAGCTGACGCTGTGTGTCCTTTTCTTGTGATGGTTGACCTCGTCATGACCACTCACTTGCTATTAGGCGCACCATACGAACGATGCCTCCCAACCCTCAGCTTTGAGAGTGCACATAATGGTGCGCATCCTCTCCCTTAGTTGACTCTGTTTGACCGGCAACGAACCACGTCAGGAAGCAGGACAAACCACCGTCTCGGTCACATTCCCTTCGTGGGTCTCCTGTTTCCGTGGCTGCACAAGCGATGGAACGCATTGATTCGATGTATTTGCCACATCGATTGAGTGGGATGAATCAGGGTATTATCGTCTAGTGTTGAGTTTCCCGAGGGCTGCGCGCTCGATTGTTTCGTTGACAGTATGTTCAACAAATAGGTTACTACAGTCATGGAGGACGTGGATTGAGCGTTGATTATCGTAGACCAAATACTGTACCACCGACTATGTAGAGAACACCGGAGTCCTCCGGAGATGTACGGCCGTTAGTAGAGCGAGCGCTAATTTAAGGAATAAACGTGTCTCTTCAAGTTCTAATAACCAACACTCACGTGTAGCAAGGAGTATGGAGCCGGCGAGCACAGAGCAGTCCTCGGAGGCAGTGATGAAACTGGGTGTGCACTCCTCGTTGAACGGGATGACTTCCGATAAAAGAGTTGACTTTTTTCCAAAGAAATCAAAAATAGTGGGCAGAGTTCATTATTCTGCGTCGCCTTCTCTTCAGACGGAGATCATCTGTTGAGTGGTGGAGAGAATGGGATTCGGCAATGGCAAGTTAGTGATGGCCGGGAGGTGTGGAAAGCATTGGAGAACGACAAGGTTTACGCCATCGTTTTATCGAGGGATCACCAGTGGGTAGTGAGCGGGGGCAAGGGAGGGGCAAGCGTGTGGGACGCAAAGTCCCATGACCGTCGTGATAAGGTCCTCCAGGTGGACTTGTCTAGCATTGTGTTCGCGGTGGACATCTCCCCTGACTCGACCAAATTTGCGACTGGGACCGGATCGACCGGGACGAATTCTCATTCGGTCAATGTCTGGGACATCACGACTGGACAAAGACTTGTCGGCCCCTTCGATCATGGTGGATTCGTCGGAGGAGTCAAATTCTCTCCCAACGGCAATCATATCGCCACTTTCACTCGGAACCACATCCGAGTTTTTGATAGTAGGACCGGTGACCAGCTCATCATCATCGAGCACACAGGGCCTTCATGGTCTCCCATCACTCCCATTGTCTGGTCTTCTGACAGCCAGCTCTTTGCCATGTCCAAAGGTGGTAAAATCAAGCGTTTCGACACGTCCACCGGATCTCAACTTGCCGAATGGCAGATTCACGATGATAGTCATCTCATGTCTATTTCCATCTCTGCAAACAACAGATTCATTGCTTCCTCTGCTGGTCGTTCCGTCTCATTTTGGGACACATCAACTCACGCTCAACTTGGCATTGTCGACGTTCATCACAACATACGGTCTATTGCCTTGTCGGGCGATGGTCGCCATCTCGCAACTGGTGGATATAACGTGTCGAGGACAGCTACCATCTGGGATCTCCACACTATCCTTCCCGAGTCCTATCTTCCTATAACTGTAAGCACCACATTCCCAATGTTGGGCCGACCGATAACATCCATTTATGGATCTGCGTTTCTGCATGCGTGTAAACCTACTTCTTCCTTGCATCCAGAATGTGAGTATCCGCATCTTGGTGATACGAGTTTCCTGAATATTGACCTCGGAACCAAGGTATCACCCAGCTCGAAAAGGCCTCTAGATGATGGGTCACATCCCGATCCTTCGGAGATGGAGACCGGCAGCCAAGACGACGACGACGCTCTCCTTGAGGTAAAATGGATAGGGATCTCCCTTGAAAACGCTGGGCTGATGCCGGTAATAGGTCGAGTTGCCAGAGAAGACATCTGCCCCGTTATTCAATTATGAGGAGGTATGTACCGAGAAGGTCTTGTCTACCTCGTGTTAACGATGTGTTACAGCCACCCTCGCCACTGGCGGAATCGCATGGAAATCCGCTCGAGCCCGGTGGTAATGCACCGGCCACGGATTCGTCCGAGGCTAAACAGCATGTCCCTCCTGATCCACTAATCATCTCGTCTGTCGAAAAGTCTGACTCAAAGCCAAATCCTGACAACGCCAAGTCATCCGGGGGCACTCGACGTCGAACCATCGTGGGTTGGTTCAGAACAATGACGAAGAATGGTAGTCACAGCCGGACGGCTGATCGAACACCCTCAGAGGAGTCCCATCGGACCGGTACACCACCTTCAAACAAGAAGTCTTCGACGATAGCGCACGCTAAGCGGGAAAAAGTAAGGTCTGGTTGTTTTCCGTAAGGGCACGATTATCTGACCGAGCGGTTCAGCGGACGGTTGGAAGGTCGACTGTTAGACAACAAGTTCGTTCATCCGTGAATCCGTTTATGAACGCCGTGCTTATTTATCGTGTTTAGAAGACAAAGAAAGCTTCGAAACCCACTAAGTCGAGTCAACCGCCCAAGGCCACACCGGTATCAGAAGCCGATCCTGCAAAAGCTCCTGACGAACCGAAAGCCGAATCCTCGGGTGCGCAAAATGACGTCGAGGTAAGGATCCGCTCCGTGTGCCCCAAAGTCGAGGTTCACACCAATTCTTGTAGCACGTCCTTGAGGAACCATCATCGTACAACTTACATTTTGACCTTTCGATACCTTCATGGATATGTTGCGGAAGAACACGTTAGAGTTACTGTACATCAACTTGCGGTAGACGATCTATTATAGGCGCTTTTATCACTCTTCACCAGTCGTTTTGCTGCAGCTCTCTACATCCTCAATCCTTGCACCCTGGTGGACGGAAATGTAGCCATATCACTATCCATGTTTGTTATATATATACGTGCAATCAGTAGTATAGTCAAATATGTTAACACCGTGGTGCCTAATTTCGTGAACGCACCAACAATGCGTCAGCTTCCTGAGCCCTACTCCACGTCCGTCTCTGCGACCCCATGGAAGAAGTTTCTGTAGAGGTACCCACGCCATCC
>JBBPRA010000788.1:0-13497 GCA_038092775.1 Boletus rubescentipes
CCGTCGGTCGTGGCATCGCTAATACCAAGTGCAATATAAATATATCGAAACGAATTTTCGTAGATCGGTGGCCAACATCGAGATCGGTGTGATTGGAACTTGGGTGTCGGGTCGGATCGACGCCGCACTTGGCGAGGCGAGACTGGGGTTCGGGATGACGTGAGTTTTAGCTGGCCTGGACTCGGATGAGTTGGCGCAAGTGGCCGTTGGAATCTGTGAGTCCGAAGATCACGCTGGCTGGACTTGCAGGATGTTACTCATCAGTGTCGTAGAGCCCTCCGCCATCACTGAGGCTTGTCGCCGTGTTTCATTTCGAACACTCGAATTCCTTGATGGTTGCTCGGAGCGCGGATGTAACCATTGCTTGGCACCGGGTACCGAGTATGTTCAAGCTCCCATTGTTATCTTTGCAGAATTCAACCACTTGTCCTTGCGAGGGGTAATTTTTCGAGCCCTCAAAGTCCATTTCATTATCATTATGGGCGGGGCCTGGTCAATGATTCTGAATCGCGTGCATCTCAAACAAGATGCCAAATAAGGGAAATTAATGGGCGTATCTGTCTACTGGATCCGTAACCTCCTACCATCGATCCGACTAGTCTGCTGAGCCTCGAGCTTCAGTGGGATCGGCTGCATCCCCTGCAAAGGTATCGATTCTCTTCAAAGCCAAGGCAGCATGACATCATTGGTCGATATCGACGATGTCGCGAATCAAGAGTTTGACTCTATTGTCGTCGGTGCGTATCAACTAGATGTCTCACCATCTTTATTTTTTCTCCTAATGATCGGTAGGCGGGAGAGTTCGTTTGGCTTGTGTACGTTATCGCCCGATCTGATTCTTGTAGACCGCTGGTCTGGCATTGACAACACGTTTATCAGAGGCGCCGGTTTCGATCCTTGTTCTGGAGCCAGGAGAAGCTCACCTGTATGATCTGGTCTATTGTAAGCGTCGTATGATGTTTGCGCATCGCCAGCTCACCGTGTGGTCTCCAGTGCTCCTGTGTCAGCTAGCGGCGCAGAACTCGCCAAAATATAGTTGGCAATTTCAGACGGTACTGTTTTTGCGTGGTTGACGTTGTTGGGCCGTTGCTCATCACTCCAAAGGTGCCACAAGAATTTTCTGCCAATCGATAGTACCATTGGCCTCGGTAGGCGAATTACTTTTGCTGGATATCTGTGGTCTGATGATTTTGTAGGGTCAAAGGGCTTGGTGGGAGGGTCGAACTTTGTTGATCACAGATCTACATTGAATAGCCTTTGAAGAGCTGCGAAACGAGGGTTGGAACTGGGACTCGTTCGTCAAGTATTCAAAGCGAAGCGAGAGGTTTATTTTATGGTGGATTTAATGATTTCATATCGACTTATATGTCTTACAGGTTCGTTGCAGCGGACCATGACCTTGATGGTTTGAAGTTTGATATTGATTCTCACAGAACGGACGGTACAAAGTGCGACTGGACTCGACGTATCTCCGTGACATTCATAATCGACTAGGTCCTATTGTCACGTCGTTCCTGCTCGTTGTCTCGAACCTCGAAATACCCGTTCTCCAGGCACACAAATCTCATTCGCTCCTGAAACCCCGCTTCACTTTGCTTAGGCCTTCAACAACCTTGACATCCAGTTTGTTTGTTCTAGACAGTGTAAGCCTGTTGGTATTTGGATGCCAATAGAAATGTCCCAACGGAGCTGCAGTCTACAGATGATGTAACCCTCTATTATTTCTCGAGGAGCAGATGCTGATTTATTGCAGGCACTGGGCGCTAGCACCATACCATCTACTATGAACACTGCTAATCATTTTCGGTCATATATTACCAATGTGAATGCTTTCCTCTCGCATTGCTGCGTCACAGCTGATGGTTTTCTAAAGATGTACTACACTCCTGTCGCAGACAGGAAGAATCTCACCGTCCTTGCCAATGCATACGCGACAGAAATAGTCACGAACAAGGGCGAAAACGGTAAGCTAGTCGCGACTAGCGTAAAATTTCTTCATGACGAGGAGCAGAAAGTTTACGAGGTCAAGGTTTCGAAGGAAGTCTGCCTCTCTGCAGGGTTGGTAGTCGCTTGGATGCCTTGCGGGTGGACGCTGACTAGATTGATGCGACAGGGCTATCAAGTCACCTCAGGTAACGTTTTAATGCCGCGCGGATGTTAGTTACACCTGTAATTCGGATGAACTAGCTCTTAGAGCTTTCTGGTATTGGTGACAGCGAGATGCTCGCCAGAGCAGGTATTCAAGTCAAGCTCGAGTTGCCTGGAGTTGGAAGCGACGTCCAGGAGCATATCTTTGCCCCTTTATGCTACGGTGAGGATAAATTTATCATTTCCTCAAGCTTGGCTCAAAGTTGCTCTTGCCCCAGCTCTAAAGGCAGACAGTTACGAGGGTCACGAATTCCGGACAATAAATCCCCTTTTCAGACCTGCGGAAGTTTCTGAGCAAAACATCCAAGTATAATATGTTTGTATTCATAGTACACGTCGCGTCGGTGTTCATGACCACCGTAGCCCGCAGGGGAAACGTCTACTCCACCTCTCGATCATCAGCCTCGCATTCCTTCCATTGGATGTAATCTCTACTACCGCAAAGCTATATGAAAAATTGAAGAACATCAATAGGGCTCAGTTTTCCAGTGGTCTCCAGAAGCAATACAACTTGCAGCTCGGTACTTGAAGAACCAGGCTTCGAGTCTGGAGATATTGACAGCCCCTTTCTCTTTATGTCCCTGTCCCAAGTGCGTAACATCAGAAATACCCTCCGCGAAATGTGACCAACGACTATACTCTTCCTACGGGGAAGGAAAACGTTTGCGCAGGCTCGTAGGAGTGATGGACCAACGTTCACATTGATGGCGGTACGTCCTAAGTTTATTTGTCTGTGAGGTGGTTGTCCATCCCTGAAGGCGAGGACTTGTACACAGTACTGGTAACGATGCTAGCCTTTATGGCCGTGCATGCGGCCACGTCGCGACGGCAACATTGACTAGTATAGCTGCCTCCGAGGGTTCCAGACGCTGCACCCCGAGGAAAGGCGGTTAGAAAAATGAAGCATCCAGCTAGCAGCCTGAACGGGCCCGGCCATGTAAGCTAACGAGTCGGAGCGAGGTCACTAGATAGGAGAATCATCTGTTGTAACTACGGGTGCAGTACTGCTCTCATGTACCGCACTACACTTTACCAACTTCAATTGATCAGTGATATTCGCAACTGGCTTGGTTGCGAAGTATCGCATCACGCGACGCCATCGTCGCTATATACGCCCCGAGCTCCACGCGTTGTATTTATTTTTACTGGAGAACTCTGGAACGAGATGCCTCAATACGACGAGCTGTGCTCGTGTGATCGGAGGAGTGGTATTGCACAGGTTCACGGGTTGCTGTTATGCGGCCCGCTCGGGCCGCTTACCATCACTTGCCAATGACGTTAAATTTAATAGCGTTCAGCTTGCTCAATTGGTGGTATTTTCGCTTCCCTCAGTGCTTTGAGGCGTGAAATTCCGAACCACCTAGGGGTGCGGCTTTTTATACCACTGCTAAATTCTTCATTCCCGAAATTTCGTCAAGTTGCGAAGTGATTGTCACATGTGAACCGCCTCTTTGGAGCTGGGAGAGTGAATGTGGTTGCAAGGGAATATAAATGCCAACTGTACGTTATGAGCTACCCAAGTTCACCCTGCGAATATGGGGTTGTTCACTGACTCCTTCCTCTCCGTATTAGCATCTGTATCACTACTCATTCAGGTCACAACGGTTTTAGCGGTTTCGTGGACCACGTCACCTTTCAACCCTGCGTCCATCCCTCTCGCAGTGAGGACACCTTACTTATCTGCATGGCTTCCACAAGGCAATGGAGTCGCGATCAACCAGGCTTGGCCACAGTTTTGGGCTTCCGGGGTATGTTCGTATATATACCATAACCAGACAGGAGATTCCACCTGACCTAACCAGAATCTTGGGTGGGCGAGTTATATCAGAGTTGACGAAACGACATACACCATCCTAGGAGATCCTGTCGTCTCTGGCACCTCCCCAGCACTCGCAACTCAACAAAGCATGCAGGTAGCTCCCCAACCTTCGCTCGTGCTTGACGTCTCTCAGTGCTGTTTCAGTTCACCGCCACGTCTACTTTTTTCCGCCTGAGCGCCGGACCGGTTGATGTTGTTCTTAGCTTCATCAGCCCTGTCGAGGTATATAACTACAACTCCTCATCTATTTATATCCACGATCATCTTGACACCAGCCCTCGGACCTCGTGAAACAATCCACTCCGCTTTCGTACCTCACTGTGCAAGCCATTTCTACGGATGGCGCGGCGCACACAGTTAGCGTCTACTCTGACATCAGTGCCGAATGGGCTTGTGCAAGCAACAACACAGAACTTGTCGTTTGGCAGAGCAACGTAACGGGACCAATCCTCACTCATCAAGTTATGCTCGAAACACAGCAAAACTATACTGAGTACAATGATTTCATCCTGCGTGAGTTCGTCATGTTGGTTAGCCCGGGCCGAGTTGACTATCGTGCTGTAGAAGGAGCCGCTTATTATTCCACAACGAATGTATGCGAGTCAATTTATCCGGACCACATGCAGGTCTGATCGTTTATCCCAGAACGGAATTTCAACAACGTATCAGACAGGTCAGGACATCGTTGTGCGCGCTCAATTCATAAACAACGGTGTTTTGGAGAATACGTCCGACACCAACTTCCGCGCAATTAGTGATGACTGGCCTGTGTTTGCTTTTGCCCAGGACCTTGGCACGGTCTCTGGTACAAGTGACACGGTCGTCTTCGCTATTGGTCATGTGAGGGATCCCGCCGTCGAGTACATTATTGCGGGGGGTGCATACCAAGCTAGGAGTCTTTACACTTGGAGTGCCTATCCAAACGGCGTTGAGGAAATGGTTAGCACTATATCATCGCACTCCACGGTACCTCGGTAACTCATCTTATCATGGTTAGATTGAAGCATTCCTTGATGACTATCCTAACGCAGTGCTTAGAGCACAAGCATTTGACAAGCAAGTGGAGAGTGATGCTTCTGCGATTTCTAGCAACTACGCTGGCGTGGTTCAACTCTCCATCCGACAGGCATTTGGCGCGATGGAGCTCACGATTTCGAAAAACAGTGACGGCTCGTGGAATACCAGCGATGTCCTTATGTTCTTAAAGGGTATGTTTCATTGCGAATCACCTTGAGGATTCAACTTACCTGCGATCAGAGATATCTAGTGATGGAGTGCGTTCGAGCTCTGCCATGAACCTTCTGATTTTTATGGACATCATCAGAATGTCAACACGGTTGATGTAATCATGCCAGCTTGGCCCGTCTTACTCTACACTAATCCCGTGCTGGGTAAATATCTACTTCTTGGGCTGTTCGAGTATCAAGCCACAGGACAGTGGCCCGCAACGTATGCGGTCCATGACCTCGGTGAGATTGGTGTTTCTGAAGCTGCGCCGTACCCATATTTGCATCAGGGTCTACCTACCCCAAAGCCATCGGACACAACGATGGTAATGCAGAAGACATGCCACTCGAAGGTAACACATAATCCACGTGTTTTTATTTCTGTACACTCACGCCAACAGAATGTGGAAACATGCTTATCATGACTTTGAGCTACACTCAGAAAACGGGGGACACTTCGATCATCACTGGCTACGTGAGTACCCTCCAGAACTCTGGATGTGTTGTCTGACCGTTTGCAGACAAACTTACTCAATCAATGGACTGGGTATCTCATTGCGGAGGCTCTTATCCCCGCTTACCAGATCAGCACGGACGACTTTGCCGGCGCGCTCGCTAACCAAACTAACCTCGCGATCAAGGGTGTCATTGGCATCCAAGCTATGGCTGAAATATCTGGTATGCTCGGCAACACCGCCAACCAACAAAACTATAGCGTAAGTACTACATCAGACAAAGCAGAATCCCACTGAACATTATTTCAGTCGATCGCCGCCAGCTACGTACCACAGATTCTGCAGTTTGCCACTGCCAAGGATGGTCAGCATCTGGACTTGTCCTATGGAAACGACAGCAGGTATGTTGAGTACACCTTTCTTCTTTGTGTATTTACTTACCATGTCTAGTTGGGGTTTGTCGTATAACCTGTATGCTGATAAGCTGCTCGGCACGAATGTGTTCCCAGAATCCGTTTATGATATGCGTAAGGTCATGCCGGAAAATAATACTCCCATGCTGATGCGCTTGTTTTGATTCTTAGAAACCGCCTGGTACGCTACTGTCGTCAGTAAGTACAAGCCAGTTCCTCTCTGTTGGATTTGTTGACTGAACACTTGATCAAGACACGTACGGCGTTCCTCTAGATACTCGGTGAGTTAGCCTATCTCACAGTCGGCATCCACTTGACGCACTCCCGTGGCAGACACACTTACACCAAGTCGGACTGGCAAATGTGGACGGCTGCCGTTATGACCAACATTACCACCAGAGACATGTTTATTGACTCGGTGTACAAGTATGCTGCTGACGGTGCGAACAACGTGCCTCTGAGTGATTGGTATGATACCCTCAGTGGTGTGTCGGATGGCTTCAAGGCACGCCCTGTGGTTGGTGGTCATCTTGCCTTGGTGGGTTTGTTTAACTACATTGATGGGGTTTGTGAGACCGATGAAACTTTGTTGCAGCTTGCTTTGTAGATCACAGTAGAGAAATGTGTTGAGGAGAGAGTTGGATTTGTGAGACTACCTACCTCTGCAAATTCTGGATTCCTGTACATCTCTACCTCGATGCCAAGTTTAAGTCAGTAACGGATCAATGAGTCGTGGCTGTGCCCCATAGTGTTGGGGCATTCAACCCTAGTTGGCAACCTCCATCTGGCACGCCACCAGTACCAGCCTGTGGGCCCCCTTTTGCGACGGGAATCGAGCAAGAAACATGGCACCGTTTGTCACGCCAACAACTGTGCTCACTGGATTCAAGGAGCGACCCGAGTCGTTACTTGCCCAAGGTAACTTGACTTACCATGCACAAGACCCCCCTTACTGACAGGCTTTCAAGGGGATAGGCTGTATATTGGCACGGCAACGGGTAACATACATGTTTATGATTTGAATGAAGGCGCCGATGCGGGTGCGTTCACGCTCTCGCCCATGTGGCCTCGCTGACATTCGGTTGTGCGGGTCCATCAGCCGAAGGAGCAAATTCAATGGCCACACTGGTCGAGACGAAGCCTGGGATATCCAGAAAGGCCATCGACCAACTAGGGTACATCAAGGATATAAACTCGCTCGTCGTTCTCTCCGGTTCGAGTCTCCTGCCATTCACCTTTGCCCATTCATCGACGCCCGTTTGTTCCTAGAAAGTCTCCCAACCTTGTACCCCCTGCCTTCCTTTTCACCCCCCAGGAAGCTACTTCAAGCAAAGACCGCTCTATCGTTTGCCGTTCATTCGAGCGTGCACAATGCCCCCAGAGTTCAAAGTCCCGATTCCACTGGCTCTCCCCCGTCTGGAGGTTTCTCTAGCGAAGCAGAGGCTGGGCCGATACCAATTCCAACTATGGTGACAACTCTTGTGGTAGGATGTCGTCGGAAAGTGGTCGTGTATAGGTGGAGGGATGGGGACGCTCAAGAGGTAAAGGTAAGCCGGTCCGTGCACAAAGTGATGTTCGGCTCCCTCATCCCACTGCTCTCATTGTTCTCGATGATGACAGGAAACATCACTTCCACACTCTCCTCGAGGAATAGCGTTCTTGGATCCTTCGTACATATGCTTCGCATACTCTCCAACTGAATATGCAATCTTCTCCTTGGAGAACTCGACGGCTGTCGATGTTACGATGCCTGCACTCTTGCCCACTGCTCCTTCGTCGACGGGCCTAGGCATGGGGACATTCTCCGGTTTGTCAAGTTACATGAGTCTCGGACTTGGAAGCAAGACCGTAAAACCCGGCCTGACAAGTGTTGGTGAAGGGGAGGTTCTTGTTGTCAAGGAGAGTAAGTCTAACAATTTTCTTTCTCTTGACCTGGCCGATGAAGGGTTTCTAGACCAGGGATTTGTCGTTGATGTCGATGCCAATGCAAAAAGTGATAACATCAACTGGCCGAGTCAACCCGAGGAAGTTGGTAGGTTCGCTGTTCTCTGTCTATACTTGTTGACCGTTCAATTGTTGCCATTGGATGCCTCTAGCATTCGTGAACCCATACATATTTTCTATCCTTCCCGCTGGTACGGTACCCGCTACCGCGGAACCTTCTAATGGCTTGAGCAATGCTTCGCTCCCCGCAAGTGCTTCAGCGTTACCGCAAGCAACAGCACAATCACAGACGCAGTCATCCCTTATTCAGGCTCCGGTCATTCAGATCATCTCATCTATTAACATGCTCCCAGTGCAGACTATCGCCTTCCCTTTCCCTCAAGCATCCGTTTCTCTTAATAGCGCAAATGCATCTGTTGCGAACGTCGCGAACTCATCCTTACGGCTACTCACCACCGGTGTCACGTCTACTCATTCTAACACAACTCTTGCATCACGCTCGACGATCCCCTCCCATATCTTTCTTATTTCTACTCCTCTGGATCGAACACTTTCAACCTCTGAGGGAACTAGCATCTGGAAGTTTGCTATGCGCGACTGGGATGCCCAAATCGAAGAGCTGGTGTCACGAGCGTCCTACACCGAAGCACTAGCCCTACTAG
This sequence comes from Boletus rubescentipes, assembly GCA_038092775.1. NCBI lineage: Eukaryota > Fungi > Basidiomycota > Agaricomycetes > Boletales > Boletaceae > Boletus > Boletus rubescentipes. Next base: position 8,668 of record JBBPRA010000788.1, read on the forward strand.
ACCGTGTCTATGGTTCGAATCCTAGCCCACAACGGACTCTCATTCTTGCTCTCAATGCCGTGTCGCAATTCCGGTCTGGGAAATACGACGACGCAATCAATACCTTTTTAGATCTCGATGTTAATCCTGCAAAGGTTGTCGCATTGTATCCGCACAAGGTGGCTGGAAGGTTGGCGGTGAAACAGGAGGAATGGATAGCGTTATTTGGGGGCCCAGCTGCACACATAAAGGAACAATCTGGCGGAGACACTGGTGGGACGGAGGACGCAATGTCGACCAAGTCGAGTGTAGGGGACAATAAGGACAGTGCAGCAGCTAGCAAAGACAAACTTCCGGTGTCGATTTCAAGGTCGCCATCACCGGCAGGGTCCATGAGAGCGCGGACGAAGACGAGCTTCGGTGCTTTGTTGCCTGCAGCGGTGTCCAAAGATGACGATGTTTCTTCATTGAGCGGGAAGAAGAAAGGCAAGGTTCTCGGTGCGTACTGTTTTGCTATGGCACGTTGTATCAGCGAGTGATTATGCTACTTGTCATGTACTCCTCGGTGTGGACATCTTCTCATACAGACGATGCTACACGTTCCCTAGAGACTCTCTGGCGTTACTTAACTTCTCTTCGACCCAAGCTTGCTGGTGCACTGGCCTCCCATCACATAACTCCCTCGCAGTCGCACCTGTTCCCGACGCTGTCCTCTACTTCCCCAGCCTCTCTCTACGCTCTACCGTCTGGCGTCGCACTCACAAATCTCATGGAAGATGAACTGGTCAAGAGAGCTCAAATCGTTGATACAGCGTTGTTCAAGAGTTATCTGATTGGGAGACCAACTATGTTGGGTCCACTTTGTCGGTTACCAAATTGGTGCGAGGTAGAGGAAGTGGAAGAAGAGCTGAGAGCGAGAGATGTGAGTACGGTTTCTCGTACTTGCTCCTTCCTCATAAACATATTCTCTGGAGTACAGAAACATGCGGAGCTTGTATTCTTGTATAACGGGAGGAAGATGCACGCCAAGGCCCTCAAGTTACTCCAGCAGTATGTATCCAAGTCGAGTTCTTCGTAGTAGAAGGACCTTCACGTTGTCAACAGGCTCAGTGAGAGAGAGGACGATGCGAGGGATAAACTAGGTCCTTCCATCTCGTATCTGCAGAAGTTGGGTCCCGAGTACCTGGATCAGATCTTTGAGTCTGCGCGTTGGGTGTTTGAGCAGGACCGGGATATGGCCTTCGAGGTTGGTCGCTACATCGCCCTCTTGCTCAATGATTGTAGTGTTCATCGCACATGGTTTATGTCAGATCTTTACTTCAGATGATGTTGAGCTCCCTCGTGGCGCGGTTACAGATTACCTCGAGAAATTTGACCCCCAAATAGCAACGCGGTATCTCGAATACCTCATCGATGAGAAAGAGGAACAGAGCGCTGGCTTCCACGATCGATTGGCTGAGCTGTACCTTGGGATTACAATGACTGCGAAGAGGAAGGGAGAGGAGGGTAAGTCGTTTCCCCTGAATATTTCTGGGTGTTCCTAAATGTTCTTGACTGTGGATGTCTTGGCTGGGACAGACAAGCGTGCGGAGGTATATGCGAAACTTTTGAAGTTTATCGACACGACGGGACATTACCAGCCTGATCGATTGTATGGACTGCTATCAGAAGGTGGGCGAGGTCCCCCGTGAGCTCTTGCGTAACTCAACTATTCCACCCTAGACCTTTACGAGGCCCGTGCGATCTTATTGGGTCGCATGGGTAGACATGAGCATGCGCTCGAGCTGTATGTCTACAAACTAGGAGACTTTGCGAAAGCCGAGGAGTGAGTTCCCTTCATTTTGACCTGTCTACAGGTCCTGACCATCTCACCTTAAATTTCTTGTAGACATTGCAAACGGATCTCGAGTCCCGGCCCGACACCGTCTCCGATCTTCCTCACCCTCCTCAAATTGTACCTGCGACCAACCATTCCCAACCCACCCAACTTGCTCTCTCCTGCTCTGTCCCTCATCGCACGACAGAGTGCCCGCCTTGATCCCATCGAGACCCTCCATCTTCTCCCACCGCTCGTGAATGCTCACGAGGTGAGGCAGTTTTTATTGCAATCGCTACGCGCACCCGTATTCGACAGTTGCGTCGTACGAGAAGTGAGCTTGGCGAGGAAGGAAGACGTGGAGAGACAGTTGATGAAACTCGAATCGAGTCGGGTAAAGGTGACAGACAGTCGCATGTATGTTGGGCTTCCTAGTGCCATGTGGTGGTTTTGAGTCTAACTTTGAGCTTTTTAGATGTCCGCAGTGTCACAAGCGGTTGGGGAATAGCGTCATTGCGGTGCATGCACCACGGTAAGAGACCTCCCTCTTGGCCATCCTTTTTATTTCTCTTCTGTTGAGATCATGGCTGATGGGTATGGTGACAGGGGTGAGGTGACACACTATCAGTGTCGTGAGGCGTTTTCCAGGAAGCTCAATGCTGTGCGGCAGGGTTGAATTTTGACGAGTGCTCGGTAGGATAATGGCATCCGAGTCGTATGTCATTCAATATTACAAGCGTGTACAACGCTAGCTTGTTCGAGTCGTAGCTAGTGTGAGTCCCGGACTCCCACAGGCCATGGATTCATGACAAGAGCGAGAGAACCAGTGATTTAGTAGGACACGCGTTAAACATATCAGCTTACCACAGAGGCTTATGTTAAGCCAGATGAGCCCAGGTCACTGGCTCCGCATCACGATTCACCATAAACTTCCCAGTCAGATCAGCGTGTGTGAACTTCTTGTTGTCGAAGCTATATATAAAAATGGCTCTCCTCAACGTAGAGAGATAGATAACCTTACGTGCTACCAAGTTGCAGGGTTGTATCATTGGCTATGAGCACGCTGGACAGTGAGCAACTTGAGCATTCCAGCCTCGGGGGACTTTCTCCCAAGAATGGTGCTGACATCTCGGATGAGCCCGTCATCACAACTGAACCGTCTGAAGCGGCGGAGGCGGCATATTGGACCACAAACCGTAGAGAGCTTTGGGCTTTCTATCTCTACTACGTTGTGCGTTTTCTTCGACTGTTCAGACCCACGCTACGATCTGACAAGTCGGACTCCAGGGAAATAACGGCTTATCTGGCTTCAACTTTGGTCCCTCACAGTTCCAGAACTTGCTCTATCTTGCCGGCTATGATCCAGCATATCCTCCGTTTTCTGTACCGTGCGGCAGCGGGACAGGCTGTGTGCTTCCATATCTTGGACGGATCAGAGACAGTGCGTATCGTCGCAACCGAGAAGTTGCATCCGAGTTACTAACGCCAGCGCACCCTTGACTCGGACCGCTTCACAGTCAATTCTATCGTTCTCCTCACGAACGGCATCAGTTTCGCCATCCAAGCAATCTTGCTTCTCCTCATTGGAGCCTGGGCGGACTATGGTCAATGGAGGTGATTCTGTGCACCCTATTATGCATGCAACCGTCTGACGCGGTCCGAGGCCCAACATTACCATCATATTCACGCTAGTCGCGGTCGCAGTCTCCTTTGCATGGCTTGGCGTCGAAGACCCTTCCAAGTGGCAGGCGGGCGTCATCCTCTATATTTTGGGACGTGAGTTTGTTCAAGTTCCTCGTGATGCGACAACATTGAGACCGCCGTGATTAACTGCTCATGCTCTGGTCACTAGTGATAACATACCAGGTATATGCACTCAATTATGCATTCACCCACCTTCTTTTCTCACGTTGAAGCAGGGTGCCCTCACATTCTGGACGGCAGCATTCCCGGGTCTCACCCGTCATCTTCCCGAAGTGCAGGAGTCAGCCAAAGCAGTTGAACAAGGGACTAAGAGGTACGGCCCAGCCTGGCAGTGCACGATATTGGGCTTCTTATTCACTTTCCCAGTGCGGATGAACACGCTGCTTTCGAGTCTCTATCCAGAAACAGAGTTTCCAATATTGCGTTCACTGTGTCTTCCGTCGGTGAAACACTCATCCTCGTTATTATGGTGGGTATTCTTGAAGGGATGAAAGCTGGAGAGAGCACAGAGAACAACACCAAAGCATTTAGCGTGCTTATAGCATTCTCTGGCGCAGCTTGGTGTGAGTAATTATCATTCCTTCGACACAAGACACTGACAGTACTATGCTAACATTAGTGGTTTGTGCTTTACCATGGTTTTTCCTCGAGAAGCGTCGTCCCGGGTTGACACTTCCTCCGAGAAGTTCCCTGTTGACAATTGGATTCCGGCAAACATATATTGCTCTTCAAGAATGCATGCGGCTCAAACAAACTTTCCTCTATCTCATCTTTTACTTTCTTATGTGTGTCTTCCTTTTCCCTTGCATTGGTGGACCAACTAACCTGCATGTTCACCCAGGGGAGATGTTCTAAACACCACTGTGTATGTTTTGATCCTTTGTGGGTGTAATGCTTATTGGATCATTTTTACAGTACAGTTATCAGTGTTCTGCAGAACAGGTATGCAGCAATGGATTCACCTACCATTTCTGACAATAGACAGTGTTGTCACATATTCCACTCTCCAACTGACACTGATGTTGATTGTTGGCATTGTATGCCAAGGACTTGGAATCTAGTGGGTGTCCTTGTGCTTTTAAATGCAGCAGACTGAGGATGCTACACTTTCAGTGGATTTTGGTTGGTTCAGAAGAAGTATAAGATATCAACTAAGCAGGCAAGCTGGACAGCTAGCTAATGGTTCATTGTAATCTTACTAAACTATTTGATAGATGCTTTCTTTCAATGTCTTTTGGATATTGGTTTGTTGGAATCAATATCTATGATGAGGGTTAGGCTAACCATGATTAGATTCTAACTCTATGGGGCCTTGCAGGAGTGCATACCAA
>JBBPRA010000789.1:0-13479 GCA_038092775.1 Boletus rubescentipes
AGTTGCTCGTCTTGATCACTGTCGCCTTGCCATTCATCGCAGTCCGCACAGTGTACAATATTCTTAACGGTTTAATGATTTCCATTATTCATTTTACAAACAAGATGCCGGCGCTCAATATGTTCACGGGAAATGTAGGAATATACTTTATCATGGATGTTCTCATGGATTCTGTTGTGATAATTATCTATACGGTGGCCGGTACCATGTTTCCTTTGGATGAGGACTACCGATTGACCAACGAATACCCTTTCCTCCGCTTAGTACCCTTAGGCGAAACTTAACGCTCCTACGATACAATGTAGTTCGGAATCATGATACACAAGTACAATGACACACCTATACTTTCAATTGTTGTGTTTTTGGACCGAAACTAGTTGTTGATATTTAATCCTCGCTTCACATTCCCTTTTCCTTTGGCATGACCGACTTAGACAACGTCGCCGGAGCAGCCGCAAGAATATATCCGGGCCCGTGAAGTAATCAGGCCGCTGTGCGTGCGAAGAGTGCGTGTGCACAAGATCCCGTTAAAACTGCAAATATCAGAATCAGCGGAGAATGGGCTGAAGTTGCATCACGAAGACTCCAACTTGAAGGCACCAAGCTCGTCCTAGCGCTGCCAGTGAAGACGCTGTTGAAGCATGGTCCACAAGAATACAGCAAGATTTCTTTGGGAAAGACCAGTACAATGAGTTCACGCTGGTCACGTTTCGTGAGACGAGGCTAGTCATACGGTTCAGAAATAGGAATGTGACAAGGTTGCCTCTCAGTTTGTACCTGATGTGCATGCTGTGGGGTTCAGTGGAAGATCTGAGGCACTGCGTAGTTGACTGCTTTTCCGAGTCGCATCCACTGAAAGGTGATACTATTAAGTGCGTACATACATAGATTAGCGGAGACAACTAGGAAAAGCCTACCGTTTGACGGTGCTGGTCATATGGTAGTAGCTCCCTGCACGCTGCAAGTCAAAACAACAACTTTGCTAGCTGAGAGCAGACAGGTCAGCATGGGAAGTACAAATGTCTCGCCACAGCAGAGAGCGTATTTAGGCCATCCGAACCTCGGTCCATAAACCGCCCACTGAATGTGAACCGGGAACTCACCTTTTCCACTCGGATCTGTGCAACGATGCGCTCTCCGGTGCTACATATGAGCCACGACTTGCCTTTTCAAGAAATGGATACCCCAGGTACTCTACGGGTATGTGGGCTTTATGAAGCCAACCCATGCCCGTACTCTCGTGGGTGCGCTATGTAGATATGCTCTGTACAATGCCAAATTCGGCCTCGACTCTTAAGAGTTTGAACGTAACTGCTTGGAATCATACACTCTGCATACACCTTCGAGCTGTGATATGTTTACTGTAAATTGCAGAGATTATTGAGTTCCTGCCCTTGAACAAAATCAAGAGCTTACTTTGAGGGATCGAATACAAGTCAGTTTAATATATCCAGCAGACAGGGGTTGATGGGATCCTATACTATTCAACATCGGACTAGTAAGGCAAAAACAGTAGGGGTGGGGGTGGGCCCGCGACCAGTTTGAACCGAATCGACGAGTCATTGACTCGGAGATCATCAAAGGGGGGAACTGAAACTTGAGAGTAAAAGTGGTTACTTACATAATCAACGACTTGTCAGCGAACCAGTTTGAATTTTCAGAAGAACTCGGCATTACCTTGAAATGGAACCCCTTCGGCCCCACCAGGATCCTGGAACTTTCCATGAATGATAGCACTGCATACCACAGCTTTGAAAGACTTTGTATACATAAAGATTGACCTGAATGCCTGGAGGAGAATCCGTTGCATATCTTGACCCCGGCTTGACACAAATCACAAGGAGCAACGTACGCAGGAGCTGAAGTGGGGCAGATCTAGAAAGAGATGGGCGTACGAACCGATCTTGAATCAACACGTATATAATAGAGCTTCCGAGATGCGGTAGGTTGCTTTGACGATCACGTGCGTCAAAAAGTCACACTCCGAGTCTCCGTCGACTCTCCGACATTCACCACGGTCGTTGTCTCGTACAATGCCAGCAATTAAAGCGAAACCGTACTCTTTGACGCCAGTCGTGGCGACCGGAAAAAAGCACGTCAAGGCCCAGAGAGACGAAATTGTGGCTACCCCTGTCTACGACCTGCCGTGCGATCTATCGCTCTGCGCGTCCTGGTCGGTTACTACACGCTCATGCCTAACACGACGCTCGCATTTCTTAGGCGCGGTGGAGTACCCGATGGACGGACGAGCCCGTGCTGCTTTCCGGACCCAGGACGGAAAGGCAAGTTCGAGTTCATTTTGATACGTTTCTCGTGCCCTTACCACTAACGCGCCCCTATGATCAACTCGGGCCGGAAATGGAACCAATGGGACGTCTACGAACAATCCCGCGCGGGCGCGTCACGACCTACGGTGCCCTCTGCAAGGCCCTTGGCATGGGTTCTCCTCGTTCAGGTGCGTTGCATCGATCGTGTGTATGCCACATCTGACGTTGCGCGTTGATCTGGCCTTCGTTTGTGTACATATGCACTCGTCCTCATTCAAATTTGGATGGGCACTAGTTGGTTCCGCGCTGCGGCATAAACCATTTGCGCCGTTCATGCCCTGCCACAGGGGTTGAGATCAAGGTTTCACGTGGTGCTTGGGGTGTACGGCTCTTCCACGAGTACTATACACGATGACAAATCCACCAGTGGCTCATTTCGGCGTGGCATGAGAACGACGGTCTGGAGCATCACCCTCGCCACACGATGTCCATTGATAGCGCACCCACATAAAAACGCCTGGGTACGCTCGACTAACATATCTGTCAGGACGGTAATGTTGAGACCGTCGACTCTTGGACGAGCGGTGAGCTGCAATCAATAATCGGCCGAGTCCGATGGTGTAACTTCAGTACATTGTGATGTTCCGCTGATCCTCGTAATTCCAACGATTGGATGAGGGCTGCGGTGACGTCTCCCGCTGTGTGGACCTCAACATGGTGCTATATACTTACTAGAATACACGAGACAGAGCATACCCAAACATTCAAAGACCCACATGGATGAACGGAATCCACTCCACAAAGGACGCGTTACTTTTTCTCAGGCGTCCAACAGCATCGTGCAGCGCCCGCGCAGCCTCCCGACAATCCGGCGTCCCCTCGCTCTTGAGCTTGAACAATCGCTCGTACACGTCTCTCGCCACATGCGGCGCAACCCGATCCGCAATCGACCACATCGTACCAACGACCCCTCCATACCCCGCAAACAACATTCCCGCTGCGATATGAACCGCTTCGTCAGACAGCTGTTTGTCCCCCGTCGCCGTCTGACACGCGGAGAGAAACGCAAGTCCACCACGTGGACATGACAACGAGATAATGTCCGCCAGCGTCAGGCGGCGTTGATCGGCGAGACAGAGTCCGCTGTCGGTGGGGTGTGCGCCATCTTGGATGCCGTGGCACGCAAAATGGACCCAGTGCGCTTCTTTCATCTGAACGAGTACTTCCTCCACTGTGCCGACAGAGGGCTCCACGAAAGTGGCTTGTGCTGATGGGGAGTTTTTGATTATCGCCCGGATGTGTTCCAGCTCGGCGTAGACTCCCGGGAGTGGGAATTGACCATCAGACGGTGGCTGAGGCACAGCGAGAAGGCGGATGTTACTGCCCAGGTTAGCTTCTCGCGTTCGTGGTGGCGCGAGGATGCTGAGAGTAGGGATATATGATGATATGACAAAGTCGGATACTTTGTGTCCAGGTTCCGAGAATTGTGTACCATACAGGCCAGCTGCATGGATAGGAAGAAACGTCAAAGGACCCGTCGGACACCAAAAGATCCGTGACAAGTCCTCGGGCGTCTGTTTGGAGACCAATAAACAAATCAGCGGCGACGTCGGAAATCATGGTGTCACGTACCGAGAACGCCAGAGCATCCAGAACTGGTTTGACCACGCATTTCCAAAGGGAGGACAAGATAGACTCCCAGTTGCCTTCCCTTCGCGACGCCGGTTGTCCATCCCTGTTGTCAGGGAGTATGACACCATTATGCGCACGACTCAGCATGTTCAATGTATTCTGAAGGGCTACCGATCGTTTGAGCGTAAGATTGGGGAGCGGGACATGAATTGCATCTTCCAAGTCGGCAACAAGAATCAAAGCGTCACAACGGCTTTCTGCAGCGTTCAAGATAACAACCGGACCGGAGCGCGCCGAGGCACGCAGCTGAGAGAATTCTTTATGAAGGAGAAATCGCTCGAAACCTGGGAACGTCCGGATGTCCCGTAAAAGCCTATCTCGCTCCATCGCCAGCTCACGGTGTCTGACAACCTCTTTCTCCTCGGACTGTCCTCCGATATGGATCGACCCCGATAGTGCGTACATGGATTTGTCGCGAGTGAGAGCAGCATGCTCCAGTGCATCCGATATTTGCCGAAGTCGACGGGCATGGTCCGGGTAGGCGGACGACAATTCTTCATGGGAGCTGCGAAGCTGGAATAGTCCCCCCCAAACTATCGAGCGTCCTTGTTCAAGCCACTCCACAGCAGTTTCGGGGCGATCCGAGTCCAACGCTGCCGCTGCTGCTTCCCGTGCTACGCCAGCTCCTCGCAAAAGTTCGCGGTGACGGTGCGCAAGGGACAATCCTATCCACGCAAGTTGAGGAAGGAGTCCAATAGCGACCGAATATGCATAGAGGAGCGAATGATGACCTTGAACACGAGCGCATAAGATCCATTGTTGTGACGCGCGGAATCGATCGCCAATAGGACCTGTGGAAGCACAAGCAACAAGCGAGTATCGCAATAGTGCTTGTTCATGGTCGCTTGCCCTTCCGAGGCGCTCGAAACGTGTTCTAAAGCAGTCGGCGAGGTTATACAGACGTTTTGGTATGTCGGGGTGGCCATGAGGAGTAAGTTTTAAAGCATCCTGGTGAATCAAAATTGCTTGCTCGAGGTCGCTCAACTCGCCAAGGTGCTTAAAACGAGTGTGACAACAAAGGGCAAGGTTGTTCAGACGAACATGTTTGTCGCGGTGATCATCGGGAGTGAGCTCAACAGCATCCCTTTGCCTAGAAATGGCTTCCTTGAGATCACATAGCTTTTCAAGATGCTCGAAGCGAACTCTGAAGCAGACAGCGAGGCCGTTCAAGTAAGCAGATTTGTTGGAATCGCCCTCAGGTGTGAGTTCTAATGCGTTTTTGTACTTTGAAATTGCTTGATCGAGGAAGCTCGACTCGCCGAAACGATCGAAACGAGTGAGGAAGCAGAGGGCAAGATTGCTTAGGCAGGTGGATTTGTAGAGGTGACCATCAGGGGTGACTTCTGTAGTGGCCTGGTGCTTCGAAATTGCTTCCTCGAGGTCACGGGACTCGCCGACAAGGTTAAAACGAGTGAGGAAGCAATTAGCGAGGTTGTTCAGACGGCCAAGCTTGTCAGGATGATCGTTGGGGGTAACTTCTAAAACATGCCTGTGCCTCGATATTGCTTGCTCCAAGTCGCTCAACTCTCCGAGGCGCTCGAAACGAGTAGAAATGGCGTTAGCGAGGTTGTTTAGAGCTTCAGATTTGCCAGGATGTTCCTCAGGGGTAAGCTCCACAGCGTCACTGTACCTCGAAATCACTTGGTCGAGGTCAGTCGGCTCGCCAACAATCTCGAAACGCGTGAGGTAGAAGAGGGCAAGGATATTCAGATGGTTGGGCTTGTACGGGTCGTTATCTGGAATGAGGTGTATAGCTTTGCTGTATCTTAAAATTGCTTGCCCGATGTCGCTGAGCTGTCGAAGGCAAAGGAATCGATACCATAATGCCACGCCGAGATCCGTTAATACTTGAATGTCTCGATTATCCAGAACTGAGATAGACTGGACAGATGCCTCAGAAAGTGAAATCGCCAGGTGGAGTTCTTCCAGATCACGGAACCGCATTCGCATCCGGGAAACAAGAGTCATGGCATTGTCGCATACCGGGGCTAGAGAAAAGTTTTGCCCAGGAGATGTCTGGTCAACTTGATGATCAGGACTGGATTCACGTCTGTAGTGCAGTAAGAGCGCGAAGATCGCAGCTTGGTTCTCGTGGCTCTCTGCAGAGGTGAGGTCCACCGCCTCAGTTAGAAATGCCGTAACCTTCATTGCATCGTCCTCACAGCCCCACATCTGAAATCGCGCCAAAAGAACGACAGCTAGCCTGATCAAGGTGGAAGGCCGGTCAGGATGGCCGGCTTGACGGACAGCAAGTGCATTGTGGTACAAGGTGATGGGGATTTCGAGGGAATGATTGGCACCGTTCGCCCCGCAGCGTACGAATGTTGCCATCGCCAAGTTCGATTGCGCTACAGCGCGACAAGGGTGGTCCGGTGGGCAAATGTCGAGTACATGCGCAAACTGTTCGATAGCACGATCGAGATCCTGCTGTTCTCCTTCCTTGTGGTAACGCAAGAAAGAGCCGTGACCAAGGTTCGTCGCTTCTTCCAACTGGTCTACGGATTCTAGGATTGACTGCAGAACCATGCTCGTTAACGGAGCTGTTATGGACACAAGCGGATGCTTACACGAGGGTCAATAGGCATCAAATCACCACTATCGGGCTTCTGCCGCCTGATGCAAACGAAAAGGGACGAACATGGGGACACGATGTCTCTGTCCCTCGGAGTGAAGGTGAACGCTGCTATAGCTTCAGTGTCCAGCAGCCGTATGTAACGCACTCCCTACTCACCAAGTTCTCTTGCGCTGTGGTCCAGTAATTCCCTGCCGGTGATCGTCAGGCTCCGTAACAGCTCCCCATGACCCAGCGTAGGTTGGAATTCGAAGGAAGCATAAACCGCAATACAGACAGTAGTAGATAAATCAGATGGTCTGCAACCTCTGTTAGGACTAATGCGAATCGAGGACCACAACTCTCACATTGGGATCGGACCATTCCATTCGATGGCATCATTATTCACAAACACAGGCTTATTTGCGGTTCGCCACTCGAGGTTGTTGTGCTGTACTGCAACGTAAAAGCCGGCAGGAATTCGTCCAAGACCAGCGGTGACATCCGTTGCCCGGATACTTACCCTAACATTAGCGATTTTTGCGAATTGCACACAAATAAAACTCATACCCGTAATGATTGTTTCGGCGTCCTCGTCCCCAAGAGTGGTCATATCTTCTGACAGGACGTTCAGTCCAGGTGTCTCCTCGTTTCCTCGCTCCTGCATATGGCCCTCGCGTTGAGGGTGGGAGCCAGAGACGGGGGTTGCTTGTACTACGTGGTACTGCTGAGCGATTAGTCGCCGAACTGGTAGAAGACATGGAACATACATTTATGCTAGTGTGCTCTAATTGTGGTCTTCGCCTACAGGCACTGAAGCTGCAGCCCATAGTAATGTAGAACGGGACGACAAGATATCTGCAAGGGAAAGTACATGCTCAACCCCACAGCAACTCGATAGGCGGCATATGGCCGGTTTGCACGGACTCGTGGAAAAGCCTCGTGGACAATGCAGCCATTTCCAGTGGAACAGCGGCTTAATTCGAGCCTTGCGACATACAGCACACATCCATGATCGAGGACGTCAAACCAACTCGTACTATCACCCTCGTACCACCACCCTTCCATATCCTCTTCCTTAGTAGCTTCGTGATTCTGAAGGCCCGCGTCATGTTACATGGCTTGAGGCCATACGCAGGATGTGCCATACGTCATACAATTATCGCATATCTACAAGAGGATCACCACTCTCATCTTCTACGATGTAAGGGGGCTTACCTTCAGGGATGGGCTAGCCTTGTGTGATTCATCAAGGCGTTACCCGCACTTTCCCTCGATACCGTGAATGAATTTTTCAGGGAAGGTGTCTTCCTGGGCTGACAAGGTATTGGGAGCCTCAATTCGGCCTCAATGACTCTGGACGACAGCGGGCTTTGTGAGTTCCTCAACGATACTATATGCGCAGGAAGCACGTGTATAAGTCAAACAAAGGAATCGACTTCAATTAGAGAAACATGCCTGAGGTGGCAGCTGGTGTTGCTACCAAAATGCTCTCTATCGTCTCATCTCCTGTTAGTGTCTAGTCGTTCACTGGTGAGAAACTGCTTGGCCTATTCGAACACGACTACTGTGTTGACACTATGAGACTTTCACCCGAGAACTTCTCCAAAGAGCCTGTGATGGGGTGGATCGGGCTCGGGAAGATTTGCCTAAAAGCGGAGCAACCTGGAACCATAGTTTTCTATACGAGGAAGGGTGATGAGAGCAGCCTGAATGTAACTCGTAGTACTGTTGCAACTTGCAACATTGGATCCTCCACAGCACCGCCACGATCACGTGCTTCAAAAAGTCTCTGACTCCGACATTTATCACGCTTCGTTGTCTCGCACAATGCCAGCAATCAAAGCGAAACCGTACTCTTCGACGCCAGATGTGGTGAACGGAGAAAAACGCGTCAAGGCCCAGAGAGATGGAATTGTGGCTACCTCTGTCCACGATTCAGACCTGCCGCACGATCTATCACTCTGTGCGTCCTGGTCGGTTACGACACGCTCATGCCTAACACGACGCTCGCATTTCTTAGGCGCGGTGGAGTACCCGTTGGACGAACCAGCCCGTGCTGCTTTCCGGACCCAGGACGGAAAGGCAAGTTCGAGTTCATTCTGATATGCTTGCCGTGCTCTTACCACCAACGCTCCCCTATGATCAACTCGGGCTGGGACAGAAAATAACAGCGCACAAATGGGACGTCTACGATTTTACGCGAACTATCCCGCGCGGGCGCGTCACGACCTACGGGGCCCTCTGCAAGGCCCTTGGCAAGGGTTCTCCTCGTTCAGGTGCGTCCCATCGATCGTATGTATGCCACATCTGACTCTGCGCGTTGGTCTGGCATTCGTTTGTGCACATGTGCACGCGTCCTAATTCACACTTGAATGGACACTAGTTGGTTCTGCGCTGCGGCATAACCCATTTGCGCCGTTCATACCCTGCCACAGGGTCATCGCATCGAATCTCTTCATTGGGGGCTTTTTTGGCGAGTGGGGCACATCGTCATCGCGAAAGGATGGTGCATCCGGACAAAAGTGTCAGAGGAAGATCGAAATGCTCGCGATGGAAGGTGTAGAGTTTACTGACAAAGGGTACCTGGCTGACGAGAAGTTGATCTGGAGGGGTTGAGATCGAGGTTTCACGTAGTGCTTGGGGTGTACGATGTGAGTACCGGTTTTCTCATGAACTTTATATTCGATGGATACATGATGATAAGTCCACCTGTAGGTTAAATAATGTCTTCTGGTTTGTTGAGTAGCCTTCCTTCCATTCCGCCCTCGACCATTAATACTTGGCCCGTGACATGACCAGAAATTACCGATGATGATTGGACCACGATCTGGGTTGCGACCTCCATCGGCGTTGCAATTTTCTTGAGAGGCATCCTGTCATTATGTTAGTCTTCGCACTACCGACGAACGTATGGTTGTATGTTTCTTACGTTGCTAGTGCACTGTACCGGATATCAGGGTTTGCGAGGGACACTTCAGCCATGGGTGTATATACCCAACCTGGGGCGACGGTGTTGACTCTCCCGCGCGGCGCAATCTTGACGATTTCGTTCTTGAGCGTCATTGTCAAGCCGTACATCATCCCTGTATTAATCCACCACCCCAATCGGGCAATCCAACCCCAGTGCCACACGCATACAGTGAGTATGATCAAACAATTGTGATACAGTGACTCGTACCGCTCTTGGTCACCGCATAGTCGCCATTACCCGCCTCGCCGTACTTTCCAGCGGTGCTTCCAACGAGCACGATCGCTGCCTTGTCCTTTGCCTCGGACGACGCCTGCTTCAGATGCTTGAGGTACTCTCGGCACACGAGAAAGGCAGACGTGAGGTTTGTCGTGAGAGTGCGGTTCCAGTGCGCGAGAGTCATGTCCGCAATCGGTACGGGTTGCGAGACTGCAATCGCGTGGTTGACGACGAGCACCTGGACTGGGCCAGCGTCACTACGGGAGAGGGCAGAAAAGAGGTCGACGACGGCGGTTTCGTCGGCGAGATCGGCTTGGACGATGTTGAGGGTGGGGCATGTCTGTAAGAGAGGGAGGAGCGGATCTCGTTGACTGTTGTAGTGCGCGGTGACTTTAGCGCCGAGCGCTGGCACGTCGGGTCACGGTCGAAGTGCATTTAGATCGGGATGCAGAGGAAATGAAGAAGAACTCACAGCAGTAAAGTTTGGCGGTCTCGAGACCGATACCGCCACTTGCACCTAATCAAGGGTGAGTACGTCCAGATAGGGGAGGCGATGGGGATACCTGTGACGAGGACGTGTACGCCTTGCAGCCCCAAATCCATTATCGCGCGCGAGGTGGGAGGATCAATACAGGGGACGACTGTGGGTCACGCCAAGAGTTACATGGGACGCAATTTGGCGTGGCATGGGAACGACGGTTCGGAGAGTCACCCTCACGGTACGTCGTCCATTGATAGCACATGTGCACAATTTGGACATGCTTGGGAGCTACGGCTATATGACCAGCACAGCCTTTAAATGGTATGCTTTTCTTAGTTGTTTCTGCTAAATCTGACTCGTCAACCTAACATATTACTTTTTCGGGGCTATCTCCTTGTCGCCAACTTGGTATCTGTTACCTTGGCTCTGCGTATCGAACGTCTTGAAAACGTGCAGATCGATAGTCACACAAGCTAGATGATGCGCAAAGGAATTCTCCTCGGGTCTTCCGCTAAACCTCACAGCACGTCAAGCACTGCAAACTAAGAGGTAGTACCTCTAAAGAACGAGGTTCAAAATGATACATGATTGGTCGAACTACCTTGTATCGTAGGAGTGTCAAGTATCACCTATGGGTTCTATGCGGGGGAAAGGATACTCGTCGATCAATTGGTAGTCCTCGTCCAAAGGAAACATGATACCAGCCCAAGTATAGGTAATTACCACAACAAAGTCCATGAGAACATCCATCATGAAGTATATTCGGAAATCACCTGTGAACATATTAAACCTCGCCACGCTCTTCCAGTTAACACGAAGAACTTGAAGGACAAGCATTGAAGCGTTAAGAAGATTGTACGCCGTGCGGACTGCGATGAATGGCAAGGCAACAGTGACCAAACCAAGCAACTACAACATGAATCAGCAGAGTTCACGGAATGAAACAGGTCTCCTACTCTTTTGCGGTAATGCAGCATCCGCTCAAAGCGGAGCCATGTCCCAACAGCGTGTGCAACGACGCCGATGAAATGAAAGGGAATAAACACTGGCAGTGATTCAAATAGGAACAAAGTTAAGGGGCTCCACTTCCATAGAACGACGTATAACATAGCCCATATAGACGGAACTATTATCGCAACGATCGGTGAGGTGCCTGGTAGTTTGCGTGCCCAAAAATGCTGAACTTCAAGATGATCGGACATGCTCGAAGATTCTTCGCGTTGGGCTACTAGTACTGCACCCTCCTTTCTGGAAAGTTTTTATCTTGCTGATCTGCGAAGGATCTCTCGGGGACTCACGTGGTATTTATCAAGTACGCAGTACAAGCCACCAAAGCCCACACACTGCATGTATGGAGTGCGTAACACAAAATGGGCATCAAATGATGAGCTGGGGAAGCCCAGCGTGGAAAATCATTGGCAATCAACAGGGCACTTCCAGCAAGCCGGACTGCATGGAAGCGAATGAATAAGATTGATTTATCATCAAATTTGCACTTACACAATATACATGCGGGTAGCGACAGCCAGCGCTGCGAGTGATCTCTCGAACGAACCACGATGCGGATTGCAAAAATGAGCACAGGGACATACACCACAACCGCGATAGCAGATAAGATACCCCGCAGACTGAGGCTTGGACGCATTTCGTGGACTCGACGCAAAAAGGACAGCAGGGGAAGGAGGCGACAAGGCGTAGCCTAGGCCTTCAGGTCGATCTTTATGTATACAAATTCTTTCAAAGCCGTGGTATGCAGTGCTATCATCCATGGAAAGTTCCAGGATCCTGGTGGGGCCGAAGGAGTTCCATTTCAAGATAATGCCGAGTTCTTCTGAAAATTCAAACTGGTTCGCTGACAGCTCGTTGATTATGTAAGTAACCACTTTTACTCTCAAGTTTCAGTTCCCCTTTGATGATCTCCGAGTCAATGACTCGTCGATTCGGTTCAAACTGGTCGCGGGCCCACCCCCACCCCTACTGTTTTTGCCTTACCAGTTCGATGTTGAATAGTATAGAATCCCGTCAACCCCTGTCCGCTGGGGATATTAAACTGACTTGTATTCGATCCCTCGAAGTAAGCTCTTGATTTTGTTCAAGGGTAGGAACTCAATAATCTCTGCAATTTACAGTAAACATATCGCAGCTCGAAGGTGTACGCAGGGTGTACGATTCCGACCAGTTACGTTCGAACTCTTAAGAGTCGAGGCCAAATTTGGCATTGTACAGAGCGTATCTACATAGCGCACCCACGAGGGTATGGGCGTGGGTTGGCTTCATGAAGCCCGCATACCCGTAGAGCACCTGGGGTATCCATTTCTTGAAAAGGCAAGTCGTGGCTCATGTGTAGCACCGGAGAGCGCATCATTGCACAGATCCGAGTGGAAAAGGTGAGTTCCCGGTTCACATTCAGTGGGCGGTTTATGGACCGAGGTTCGGATGGCCTCAATACGCTCTCTGCTGTGGCGAGACATTTGTACTTCCCATGCTGACCTGTCTGCTCTCAGCTAGCAAAGTTGTTGTTTTGACTTGCAGCATGCAGGGAGCTACTACCATATGACCAGCACCGTCAAATGGTAGGCTTTTCCTAGTTGTCTCCGCTAATCTATATATGTATGCACTTAATAGTATCCCCTTTCGGTGGATGCGACTCGGAAAAGCAGTCAACTACGCAGTGCCTCAGATCTTCCACTGAACCTCACAGCATGCACGTCAGGTACAAACTGAGAGGTAACCTTGTCACATTCCTATTTCTGAACCGTATGACTAGCCCCGTCTCACGAAACGTGACCAGCGTGAACTCATTGTGTTGGTCTTTCCCAAAGAAATCTTGCTGTATTCTTGTGGACCATGCTTCAACAGCGTCTTCACTGGCAGCGCCAGGGCGAGCTTGGTGCCCCCAAGTTGGAGTCTTCGCGATGCAACTTCAGCCCATTTTGCAGTTTTAACAGGATCTTGTGCACACGCACTCTTCGCACGCACAGGGGCCTGATTACCTCACGGGCCAGGATATGTTCTTGCGGCTGCTCCGGCGACGTTGTCTCAGTCGGTCATGCCAAAGGAAAAGGGAATGTGAAGTAAGGATTAAATATCAACAACTAGTTTCGGTCCAAAAACACAACAATTGAAAGTATAGGTGTGTCATTGTACTTGTGTATCATGATTCCGAACTCCATTGTATCGTAGGAGCGTTAAGTTTCACCTAAGGGTACTAAGCGGAGGAAAGGGTATTCGTTGGTCAATCGGTAGTCCTCATCCAAAGGAAACATGGTACCGGCCACCATATAGATAATTATCACAA
>JBBPRA010000790.1:0-13473 GCA_038092775.1 Boletus rubescentipes
GTGTAGAGATAAGAGAGAGAATTGCTATAGGGCCAGCACTGCTGTGAGTCACTCTGAGTCAGAGATAAGGACAAGCACAGCCATAGAATGGAAGCAGGGTGGAGATTAAGAGGCTGTGCCTATAGATAGAAAGAAGGTTTATCCAATGAGTCAATGTAAATGAGTCATGCACAGCATGGAAAATAGAAGGTGTGTTTAGACATAAGGTGCTTGGGAGCAGTTTGAAGGGGAAAAACAACTAAGTTAAAAGAGAGAAATAATAGCATTTGTAACACTACCCCCCTTCTATGGATCAAACTCCAGATGATCATTGGCAGGTGGGTGGAGGATGTTAGTGATAATACACCAACCGGCACAAGTAGGACGAGGCTCAAGAACAGAAGTAACCTGATAAGGCAGTGGAATAGGATTAGGGGGTTGAACATCAAGTCCAACATCTACAGTTCATTTGTCAACCGGACCATTGGCTTCCTACTGCTGAGTGGCAGGGTTAAAAGTGAAGTGGGCATCCCATTCCTGATGAACCAGCATTTCCATTGTTCTGCTGGCAAGCCTGAGAGATTGGGCGATGGCGGTCTATTCCTCTATGTTGACTTCACCCAGCTCCAACTGCTGTACTGGCTGAAGTTCATCCAGCATGTTCCATCTGCTCCAGTCATTCTGAATGGCAGGTTTCTTCTCAGCTAGAGTCTCACTCTGAGGATATTCCTTGGCAGTTAGAGGGGGATCATCCCAGCGAACAGAGAACTGAATAAAGTTCCGCCTGAAGGTGAGGGAGTAGCAGACATTTCCCTGATTGCCCAGGTTGGCAAGGGAGAGGAAGAAGGCACAGAGGGTGATGACAATGATAGAGGGAGAGAGCATTAGTGCGATGAAGCCAACATTGAAGAAGAGTGCTGCTGGGTTGAAAAAGATGAACCAGATGATGTAGAGTGAGGATAAGGTGAGGGGAACCACCCAAGGAAGGATGTGGAAGATTTCAAGGATGTCAATGACAGTGAGTGCCATGGGAGGTAGGAGTGGGGAAAAGAATGAATGGAGTGAATGTCTTATATACTGAGCTTGGTATCCAGATGATTAAATGGGATGTTGCACAAGTCAGTTTCAGTCACATCTTCCTGCTTCCAAAACAGAGAAAGGAAGTCCAGATAAGCCATCTGCAGTTTCTGCGGTGCCTGTGGCATCTTTCAATGGAAGTCCACAATTGCTTTCTTGGCATGAGTTAGATTGCCAGCAGGTTCCCAGGTGTGTTCCTCTTCCAGGTAGCCTTTTCAATGAATGAGATACTCCAAATGCCGTCCCCTCCAGAGGGAATCTATGATTCATTTCACTTCATACTCTTCATTCCTATCTTCAGTCACTTCCATAGGGCCAGGATGTACAGTTAACTGCCCAGGTAAGCATTCTTTGTAGGGTTTTAGGTGCAAGATATTAATAACCAGGTGTATCCACATGGAACATGGGAGGTGCAGCTTGACTGCATTTGTTCCCACCATCTTAACCACCGGGTATGGTCCAATCCATTTTTCCGACAGCTTCTTAGATTTCTGGGGCAGATGGAGATTGTCTGTGCTTAGCCACACTTGGTCTCCAGGTTGATAGATAGGGGTGTTGGATCTATGTTTATCCCCTTGGGATTTCATTTTGTCCTGTGCCTGTTTCAGATTCTTTTTCACTGATTCAAGGGTATTGGATATTTCTTCTGCAAGGAGATCCATAGCTGGTGCCTTAGTACTTCTCTTCTCTATTCCCATTCTTGGGGAATATGTGTGAGTGACTTCAAAAGGGGATTTCTTGGTGGGAGATTGCTGTTTTGTGTTATAGGAGAATTGTGCAAGGACAATCCAGTCTGCCCATTCATTCTGTTTCTCCATGGTAAAAATGCAGAGGTATTGTTGGAGATCATGGTTTATCTGTTCTGTTTGGCCATCAGTTTGTGGGTAATGAGTGGTAGAAAGTTTGGGGGTAATTCTGAGGTGCTTGCAGAGGTCTTTCATTACTTGAAATGCAAACTGGGGTCCATAATCGAAGACAATAGTGTGAGGGAGACTGTGATCTTTCCATACATGGAATGAATAAAGTTTTGCTGTTTCCAGAGCAGTGACTGTTTTGTTGTGGGGAATAAATTCTACTTCCTTGGAGAAACGGTCAACAATGACTAGAATCGAGTCATAGCCATTGGAAAGAGGTAAATCTGTGATGAAATCCACAGAAACATCTATCCATGGCATGTTAGGAATATCAAGGGGCTGGAGTTTTCCTGGTGGCACCGTATTACTTCCTTTGAAGTGTGCACATTGGTCACACTGGGAGACATAGTTCTTCATATAAGTGGACATTCCCAGCCAGAAGTATGACCTTTCTAGGAGTTCCAACATCTTTTCCTATCCTGGATGTCCTGCTAGGGGTGTATCATAATGGAGGTGAACTAACTCCATCCGTAAGTTATCATCATCTGGTACAAATATTTTTCCATCTCTGGATAGAATTCCATTTTCTTCATTGTAGTTTTTGTAGCTTTCTGCCAAGTCATGTGCCTTGATATATTCTTGAATTTGGTCCTGAATGTGGTCTTCCACATTGGCGATCCAAGCCAACACTGCATGAATCTGTTCTGGTGGAATAAATAATATTCCTTTATCATCCTCCTCTATTCCTATTGCATGGTCTTCTCATTGGGAAAGAGCATCGGCTTTTGCCATAGATGCTCCAAGCTTATGGATCCATTTGAAATTAAAGTGCAATAACCATTGTGCCCAACATGCTTGTTGTCTGTTAAGATCCTGCCTCTTCATAAATCATTGCAAATTAGCATGGTCATTCCACACTTCAAATTCATATTTAGCTCCTTCCAGATAATGCCTCCATACTTCGGTGGCACAAATGATGCTTAGCATTTCTTTGTCTGCAATTGGATAATTCCTTTCTTCCAGAGACATGGAATGGGAATTATAGGTGACCAGATGCCATTTGTCCTCTTTGAGCATAGAGAGCACTGCACCTGTAGTGAATTCTGATGCATTACTCTCAAGACAGAATTGACAGTTATTGTCTGGGAAGGCAAAGACAGGGGTTGTGGTAAATAGTATTTTTAATTTGTCAAATGCTTCCTGCTGTGCTTCTTTCCAGACAAAGGGTTCATCCATCTTTGTAAGGTCATTAAGGGGTCATGCCACTTTGGCATAATCCTGGATGAAGTGCTGATAGAAGTTAGCTAGTCTAAGAAAACTCCTTACTCCTCAGACATTCTTTGGGGTAGGCCAATCCAGTATTGCCGATACCTTGGAGTGGTCCATTTTGATACCTTCTGTTTCCACAATCATGCCTAGGAACTCAACCTCTGTGGCTTTGAAGGTGCATTTTTCCAGTTTGACAAATAAATCATTTTCTTCTAGCCTGCGAAGAACCTCCAACACAATCCTGTTGTGTTCTTCTTGATTATCTGTTTTCGTGAATATCATTAGGTTGTCAATGTAGACCACCACCACATCTTCCATATCCGCAAAGATTTCATTCATCATGGTCTGGAATGTGGCTGGGGAGTTGCAGAGCCCAAAGTACATTACCAGTGGTTCATATGCTTCTCTGAAGCACATAAAGGTGGCTTTCCATTTGTCTCCTTCTTTGATATATACATTATTGTATCTCCATCTCAGATCCATCTTGGTGAATAACTTAGCCCCTTTGAGCTTGTCGACAAGTTAAGAAATGAGGGGTAAAGGGTAATTGTTCTTCACCGTATGATCATTAAGATAGCGATAATCCTGTACCATCCACTTCTTGCCATCCTTCTTCGGAACAAAGAAGACTGGGGATGTTTGTTCTGATTTGGATGGTCGGATATAGCCTTTCCATAACTGGTCATCAATAAAGGTGGAAACTTCTTCCTGTTCCGCTGAGAATAAGGGAATGATGTGACCCTTCTTTGATTGGAATGTGTTTTTGAGATCAATGGCATGGTCCCACGGTTTTCTTAGTGGCATACACTGAGATTCTCCTTTAGAGAACACTTTGAGGAATTTGTGATCCTCTTTTGGGACTAATTCCTCTATGGTCTTCTCAGTCTTTGGGGGTAGAATTTCTGTGGTGACCCTAAGGTGATAGGTGTGCCATGCGCTTTCTTGTTCTTCCTTTTCCATTTGTGCCAGAAATCTTATGATTGATCTTCTGAAACATTGACATGTTTTGGGGCATCGAGTCATCTTGACAGTGCCAGCTTCCCAATCAATTTTGGAGTTGTGGCACTTTAGCCACATGTATCCGAGAATCATTTGGTTCCATCCTAAATCTGTGATTTCTGCAGTAACCTGCTCTTTATGTCCTTGGTACATGATAGTGACATCTGTGCAGTGGGTAATTTGTCCTGTGGAATTCTTTGTTCCATCTATGTTATACATGGAAATGGGGTGGCATAGAAGTCACTTAGGAAGTCCTTTTTCTTCTGCCCATTTCCTGTCAATAAATATGATGTTTGCACCACTATCCAGTAGTGCTTTTGTTGAAATTGGAATTGGGATTTTGTCATGAGTAATCGTTACTTTCATAAGGATTTCTTTGTTGGGATTTATAGTGCACATGAAAACTTCTTTGTCAAACCCTTCAAGGGTATCTCTATATTCAAAATCAAGTGTTGGTTTAGGGTGCTGACTGTGCTTCGTCTTTCATGAAGATGCCAAATCATCACAATAGAATACATAGATATCATCCTCAACATCTCCTGATTCCTCAATATTTAGTACATCAAAACAATTCTGGGAGGCGAACTGAACACCCAATGTATTCAGTTTGTCTTGTCTTTTAAAGACTCAGTTTCTTTCATATTATAGAAGTATGCCTTCATGGCATTGAATGACATTCCTCTTGTGGCAGCAAAGGGATCTTTCTCCTTTTGACCATCTGTGGTCTCCATGGTGTGAGCAGTGTGGTTATCCCCACAGTTTCAACTATGCCCTCCATCAAGGAACTTACATTTGGGACATTGGTTCTTCAGCTTCTTACAGTTGTTGGTAAAATGTTCTTCTTCTTGGCAGTTGAAGCACCTAGGCTTGCCCCTTCTTTGGGTGGCATCTATAGTGACTTCTCAGTTGGACCATTTGGGTCTTTCTGAGATCTTTCCTTGGAGAAGCTCAAAGGCTTTGATCTGTTTGCCGACTGCTTGGATAGCCATGAGCATCAGATCTACAGCAGCACTTCATTTATTCTGCTGGAAGACTTCTTTGATAATCTGTTTGGAGATGTTCTGCTCCAACAGGTATACTCCAAATGCATTATCTATCTTTGACTGGAAATACAATGTCCTCCATTTTGCCAGGTAGTCATCAATGGGAGTTCTTCCTTGCTTATAGGCCACAATTTGCTACTTGGCCCAGTCTTTCTGGAGAATGGGTTGGAATAACCCCTCTACTTCATTGATGAAGGTATCCCAGTCATTAGCAAATGCTGAGATGCCTTGCTCTAATTTAAGTAGCTCTGTTTTAGCAAAGTAACTCCCCTTTTGTCCGTGGAGCCTGGACAAGATAGCATATACCCTCATCTTGGCATTAGGTACTAGATCTCCATCGGAGTCTTTTGTAGTAAAGTGGTGTGGGTTGCAATCCATCCATGCATGTGCCTTCATCCACCACTCTTCAAATTTGGCTTTGGAACCGTCATATGACCCAGGGTCTGAGAAGATCTCTATCTTGCCAGAGCTTCCTCTGCTGGTTTCTGAGTGAGAAGGGGCTAGTGTGGCCCACTGCTGACCAATCAGGCCCATTATCTCTCTAGTGCATTGATCAGCTTCTTGTGCGTTCTGCTGTGCATCAGTTAAAGTGGTGTTCGCTCTTTGCAGTGCTTCTGCTAGAGCATTCCTTTGCTCTTCTAGAGCATTAAGCCTCTCTCCTTGCACAGTAGCAACCGTGTTAGCCCTTTGGAAAGCTTCAATGACCTGTTCCATAGTTACTGCAGGTTGTTCAGACATAGCTAGTATGGGTAACTTCTATGACGGGTGAGATAAGAGCAAGGACGTAGGTAGCAGGATTGGAAAGGGAAATAGGTGGGAAAACATTGCCTTTCTAAGTTGGCATGGTAGACTCTGTGCTCTCTGCAAGGTCTCTGTCTAGAGTAAGGAGTAGGAGTGCAGAATTGGCCGTTGCCTTCCGGTACTATCTCTCCTTCCTCAAAGTTAAATCAAACTTGCCTGAGTTCTTCCCTGTGCTTATTGGATAGCTGCTCTAGTGCGAGGTATGGTGGAAAGTCTTCTGATATGAAGTCATAGATCCAGTCATCTGGGTAAACAAGGCTGGGTGTTGAAAGTGAGCAGGAATGGTGGAGATATTCTCTCAGCAAGCAAAACTGCTTGGCTTTGTGTTCCTTGCTGAGCTCTTGCTTGATCTCCATGATCCTTTCATCGATATGGTGCAGTAACCCTGGCGAGAGTCCACGCTCTTCTTCTTTCATGTGTGTCTGCTCCGCTCCATGCTCTGAAGCAATGGCTGAGTACCTGTCTAACTCTACCGAAGTAGACACTTGTCCATCGTAAGCACCAGGTGACTAGATTCACAGCTGCGAACAGGGGTAGGTCTTACTGTCAATCATCACTAGGATTGGAGGAGTTGAGCAGCGAATAGACAAATTCTTCTTGTGCTGGCCAAGGACCATTGTCAGTGGCAAGAGGCAGTCAAGTTCTAATGAAGTGACCAAGCAAGCTATTCACTTAAGAATCACATTACCGATCTTAGCAAGGAGTGTAGAGTGAGGAAATGCTTGCCACTACCCACTGAAGGGCTGTTGACAAGGCAAGAAGATGATAAGATGAAGGGGTTGAGTCTATCTTGCTTGGGATACTTGCTGCACTGGATTGTAGGGAAAAGACCAAGAGAACTTGACTGGAGTTCTCTGGCAGCAACTTTGGTCTTTATATACTACTACAGTGTTTGTACACATGTATACTAGATCTCTGATCAGAGATAAGAGGGACTATTGCTACTGGTCCAGCAAAGTGTAGAGATAAGAGAGAGAATTGCTATAGGGCCAGCACTGCTGTGAGTCACTCTGAGTCAGAGATAAGGACAAGCACAGCCATAGAATGGAAGCAGGGCAGAGATTAAGAGGCTGTGCTTATAGATAGGGAGAAGGTTTATCTGATGAGTCAATGTAAATGAGTCATGCACAGCATGGAAAATAGAAGCTGTGTTTAGACATAAGGTGCTTGGGAGTGGTTCAAAGGAGAAAAATGACTAAGTTAAAAGAGAGAAATAATAGTGTTTGTAACACAGACTGGATCGCCCTTGCGCAATTCTCCTACAATATGAAGAAACAGTCTTCTACAAAGAAATCCCCCTTTGAAGTTACCTGCACCTATTCCCCACGGATGGGGATAGAAAAGAGAAATACTAAGGCACCAGCCACGGATCTCCTTGTGGAAGAAATATCACACACCCTAGAATCAGTAAAATAGAATTTGAAACAGGCACAGGACAAAATGAAATCCCAGGTGGATAAACATTGATCTGACGCCCCTATTTATCAGCCTGGAGACCAAGTGTGGCTAAGCACAGATAATCTCTGTCTGCCCCGGAAATTCAAGAAGCTGTCAGAAAAATGGATCAGACCATATCCAGTGATTAAGATGGTGGGAACAAATGCAGTTGAACTGCGCCTCCCATGTTCCATGAGAATTCATCTGGTTATTAATGTCTCTTGCCTGAAACCCTACAAAGAATGCTTATCTGGGCAGTCAACTGTATGTCCTGGCCCTATGGAAGTGACTGAAGATAGGGACGAAGAGTATGAAGTGGAAGGAATCATGGATTCCTGCTGGAAGGGACAGCATTTGGAGTATCTGATCCATTGGAAGGGCTACCCAGAAGAGGAGCACACATGGGAACCTGCTGGCAACTTGACTCACACCAAGGAAGCGATTGCAGAGTTCTATCAGAACATGCCACAGGCTCCACAGAAGCTGTGGACAGCCTCTATGGACTTCTTGTCCCTTTTCCAGAAGTGAGAAGATGTGACTGAAACTGACTCATGTAATATTCTGTTCAATCATCCAGACACTGAGCTCAGTATATAAGACATCCAGTGGACTCCTTCTTCCCCCATTCCTGCCTCCCATAACACTCACCATCATCAATGTTCTTGAAGTCTTCCGTATTCTTCCTTGGGTGGTCCCTCTCACCTTGTTCTCACTCTACATCATTTGGTTCATCTTCTTCAACCCAGCAGCACTCTTCTCCAATGTTGGCTTTGTTCTACTGGTCCTTTTCCCCTCCTTCATTGTCATCACCCTCTGCACCTTCTTCCTCTCACTTGCCAACTTGAGCAATCAGGGAAATGTCTGCTATTCACTTGCCTTCAGGTGGAACTTTATCCAGTTTTCTGTTCACTGGGATGACCCCCCTATGACTGCTGAGGAGTATCCCCAGAGTAAGACCTTAGCTGAGGAGGAACCAGCCATTTAGTACAATCGGAGTGGTTGGAACATGCTGGGAGAACTTCAGCCAGTACAGCAGTTGGAGCTGGGTGAGGTTAACATGGAGGAACAGACAGTTATTGCCCAATCCCTTGAGCTTGGTGGTAGGGCAGCAGATTCTCTCATGCTGGTTCACCAGGAACAGGACACCCCTTTCACCTTTAACTCCACCACTCAGCAATGGAAAGCCAATGGACCAGTTGATAAATGGACTGTGGATGTTGGACTTGATGTTCAACCTCCTAATCCTATTCTGCCTCCTTATCAGGTCACTTCTGTTCTTGAACCCTGTCCTGTCCGCGCTGGTTGGCATGTTATCACTAATGTTCTCAGCCTGCCTGCTAATTATCATCCAGAGTCTGATCCATAGAAGGGGGGTAGTGTTATGAACATTACATTTTCTTCATGCTACATTGTCTTCCTTTTTGACTTAGTCATTTTTCCCTTTCAAGCTGCTCCCATGGAGCGCCTTACATCTAAACACAGCTTCCCTTTTCCACACTGTGCATGACTCATTTACATTGACTCATCGGATAAACCGTTTCCCTATCTATAGGCACAGCCTCTTAATCTCCACCTCGCTTCCATTCTATGGCTGTGCCCACCCTTATCTCTGACTCAAAGTGACTCACATTAGTGCTGGCCCTATAGCAATTATCTCACCCTTGGCAGCACTTTTTTCAGGTGCCTATGGTCTCTCAGACCTATTGCCCTCTACAAGGAAAATTGGTCTGAGAGACTGGACCTCTCATTCAGCTCTCAATTGCATGCCTAATGTGGTTGCTAGGCATGAGATCTAATTTAAGGTACTCCTACTGATGTCTCGGCAGACCTCCCATGTACCTCCCATGCACTCTCCAGTGCCTCTCAATCGCCACTATGGTCTGCCTCACCCAATGTGCATGGGCATGCATGCTCTGGTGCTGTTGCACGCTCTCACACTCATCCTTCCAACATGCATGGATGCTTGGTCCTCAATGCATGCAACCCCCCCTCACCCTTGCAACAGCAATGTGGTGATGACAATGACATGACGATCATGCTATCGTGGTTATCATGCTGTCATTGTGACCACCTCGCCCTGGCTCTTGCCCTCTCCCTGCCCTCTCCTGCACACCCTTGCGCTCAAAACAGCGATGTGGTGACAACAATGACATGACAATTGTGCCATCATGATTGTCCTGCCATTGTCATGACCACCTCACCCTGGCTCTTGCCCTCTCCCTGCCCTCTCCCACACACCCTTGTGCTCGGAACAGTGACATGGTGATGACAATGACACAACGATCATGCTGTCATGATCGTCACACTGTCATTGTGACCACCTCGCCCTCTCCCAGCCCTCTCCTGCACACTCTCATGCTTGGAACAGTGATGCAGTGATGACAACGACACGATGATCATACTGTTGTGATCATCATACCATCATCGTGACCACCTCACCCTCTCCCTGAAACAACCAATAAAGCAAAGTCAATTTGCCCTAGGCTTTCCACTAGACGGTGTAAACCACTAACAAGGGGAGGAGTTGAACAAGTCCACTTTAGAGATGAAACTCCAAGAGAATCAGACTGGGGATGCTAGTCGATTCCTTGGTCTTTATATACTATCATATTGTATGTACATGTTGGTATCAAATCTACCGATACTGTCTAGGGCAGGCATAACAGAGATTAAAGACATGATGCAACCGCATGGCAGTGGCAGAATGGAAGAGAAGCATAGAACATGTGTGATGCACATGTGTGTGGTAGCATAGCCATGCACTGCATGAAAATAAACTATCAGAAATAGAGTTAAGTTTAATAGAACAAGGTTTGCCATGAGGCAAACACGTGTTTGAGAAAATGTGAAGGGTGTGAGATAAGTGAGTTCTCATAGAGAATCTCCTCATGGTTCAAAGTCTGAAATGATTAGATAAGATGAAAAGAGAAAATTTGACTAAGTCTATCTAAAAGTAGTCCCTGAGGGTGGGACCACAACACTACCCCCCTTCTAAAGATCAACTTCCAGGCGATTGAAAGGAAGGTGGTGCAGGTGAATGTCAGTAAATGGCTCTGGCCACTTTTGAAAGAGCAGAAGAAAATCCACTGGATCAATGGAGAGAGCATATGGGGTGAAGGAGTGAGATTTGTGAAAATCACGGATAGCATCTTTCATGTTTCCAAGATTAGACTTGGGTTCCCACATATGATCCGAGTCATCATAACCTCTCCAATGAACAAGATATTCAAGTTTTTTATTTTTTAGGCAAGAATCCACAATATGGTCCACCTCCCATTCATTGTCCCTGTCTTCAGTTACATGAACCAGTCCGGGGCAGTACAGAGTTTGCCCTTCCATAGGACCAAGGTAGGGTTTAACCTGTGAGACATTGACAATGGGGTGGATCTGTAGAGATCTCAGTAGTCTTAGTTGTATGGCATTGGGTCCTGCCAAGCCAATGATGGTATAGGGGCCTAGCCACCTCTCTGTGAGTTTGTGAGAAGTGTGGGTCAATTGCAGGTTCTTGGTAGCAAGCCAAACTTGCTGGCCAATAGTATATTCTGGCGTGGCTGAATGGTGTTTATTGGCATTGAGCTTCATCCACTCTTTTGCCTTTTTCAAATTTTTTCTCACACTTTCCAGCATACCTTCCATTTCAGATGTGAAATCCTTGGCAGCTGGTGCCTTATTCACTGGCAAGGGTTCAATTCCCATGCAAGGTACATAAGACCATGTCACTTCAAAGGGTGCAACCTTGATCAATGCATGTTTTTTACTGTTTATGGAGAACTGGGTGATGGCAAGCCAATTAGCCCATTGATCTTGTTTTTCAAAGCAGTAAATTCATAGGAATTTCTGGACTTCTTTATTTACTATTTTGGTCTGACTGTCCATCTGAGGGTGGAAAGATGTTGATAATTTAGTGGAGATACCAAGGGCTTTGTTAATTTCCTGCATGACTTGTGCAGCAAATTGTGGGCCTCAGTCTGAAGTAATGGAACATGGGAGGCCATGATGCTTCCACATGTTGTGCATGAATAACTTGGCCACATCCAGGGCCAAACATGTTTTTGTGCAAGGGATTAATTCTACTTCTTTTGAGAACCAGTCAACAACCATCAAGATTGTATCAAAGCCATGGGAGAGGGGAAGGTCTGTGATGAAATTAGCTGAGATATGTTCCCATGGTAATGATGGAGTTTCAGGTGGGTATAGAAGGCCTGCTGGGGCCATGTTAGATCCCTTGAATCTTTGGCATGTGTCGCATCTAGCAACATATTCTTTGACTATTGTGGCCATTCCAGGCCAATAGTAGTTGCACTGCAACAAATCTAACGTCTTCTCATAGCCTGGGTGTCTGGCTACCAGGGAGTCATGGTGTTTTTGGATGACTTCCATCTGTAATATATTACTCTCAGGCACATAAAGTCTGCCCAAATTGTCTGTAAGCATGCCATCACATTCTTTGCAAATGGTGTTCTTTTTGCATAGCCTTTGAACGTCAGCTTCTGACAGTAGGCAAGTGGCATTAAAATTTTTTTGTTTCAGTGAATCCCCTTCATCCGTGATCAAGATGGTTGTCCTAATCTTGTCCAGGGTAATGACAACAACTCCTTTATTGTCATCTTCTATTCCCTCTGCATGGTCTTCTCATCTAGAGAGTGCATTGGGCTTTCCCATGAATGGTCCAGGTTTGTAACACCAGACTGTGTTGAATCTAGATAAGTATTGCACCCAGCGTGCTTGTCACCGGTTAAGGTCCTGCCTTTGCATGAACCATTGCAAATTCGCATGGTCATTCCATATTTCAAATTGGTGTCTAGTACCTTCTAGATAGTGGCACCATTGTTCCAGGGCTTGGATTACTGAAAGCATTTCTTTATCTGCAATCAGGTAGTTCCATTCCTGTGGCATCATGGAGTGAGAAGAGAAGGTGACGGGGTGCCATATGCCTTCTTTTTCTATAGATAAAACTGCCCCTGTCGTGTAATTGCTTGCGTCACTTTCAAGGCAGAAGACACAATCTATGTCTGGGAATACCAGAATTGGTGCTGTGGTGAAGTGGAGTTTGAGCATGTCAAACACTACCCGTTGGGGTTCTTCCCAACAGAAAGGGTTTTCCTTCTTTGTAAGGTCATGAAGGGGTCTGGCCACCTTCATGTAATCTTTAATGAACCTTCGATAGAAGTTTGCCAGTCTGAGGAAACTTCTAACTCCTTTGACCATTTTCAGCTCTGGCCATTCCAGAATTGCTTTTACTTTTTCTTGATCCATTTTAATCCCGTCATGCCCAACTATCATGCTGAGGAAATCAACTTCTGTGGCACAGAATGTGCATTTTTCAGGTTTCACAAATAGATCATTTTCTTCTAGCCTTCTGAGCACTTCCAGGACAATTTTGTCATGCTCAGCTTGGTTTTCTGTCTTTGTAAAGATCATCAAGTCGTCAATGTAGACCACTACAATGTCATCCATGTCTGTGAAAATTTCATTCATCATCGCTTGGAACATAGCAGGTGAGTTGCATAGCCCAAAGTACATGACAAGGGGTTCAAATGATTCACAGAAGCAGGTGAAGGCTGCCTTCCATTCATCATTTTCTTTAATGCAGATATTGTTGTATCCCCATCTGAGATCCATTTTTGTAAATAATTTAGCTCCTTGGAGCTTGTCAATGAGTTGTGTGATCAACAGCAACGGGTAATTGTTTTTGACCATATGTTTGTTTAGGTATTGGTAGTCCTGTACCATCTGTTTCTTCCCATCTTTCTTGGGAATGAAGAACACTGGTGATGTTTGGGGGGATTTATAAGGGCGTATGTACCCCTTCTTTAATTGATCATCAAGGAACGCTGTAACCTCTTCTTGCTCTGCTGGCGATAGAGGGATGATATGTCCTTTCTTCAGCTTAAACATGTCCTTGAGGTCAATTGCATGATCCCATGGTTTCTGCAGTGGCATGCACTCGGATTCCTTTTTTGAGAATACTTTAAGGAATTTATGATACTCCTTTGGTACTCACTCTTCAGGAG
>JBBPRA010000791.1:0-13467 GCA_038092775.1 Boletus rubescentipes
ACTTTATACTATGTATCGAACCAACTTACTTTCGTTTTCCGTCGACTCATCTATGACCAGCATTGGGACGATCATTAACAAGAACAGTCAAGAACGCTGGCGCCCGTTGCAGTTGGCACCAAGTGGTGTCGGGCCCATGCATTCCTTGTGCACCGTCGTACAATACAGCTATTCAGCACCAACCCGTGATGTGAGTGCGATGGTCAAGATGAATGTCTAATGAGAACATACGTGTTCCAGACCAGAAGACTATTCCCGCGGAGTCAGCAAGGTGGTCGAGGCCGCTACGGGAAACGACTTGCGGGTGAACGAGAACGGGTACAGTACCCGTCGCCTCATGCTTCTTCTTCAACCCTCTCAGAATGGCTTCACACCCTCCAACATGGTCCGCGTCTGCCTAAATGGTCATCATCAACAACGCCCAGCCACCCCGTGGGAAAGAAACGCATGCAAGCGAAGACAACGTTGCTCTTGGACGCTTGTCGCTCAATCAACGCCCCATCCCCGAGAGACCCAACAATAGTCTTGACGCCAACTGACGCGAATAGGGGGATTTTTGCGGGGTCGCGAACGAGAGCGGTGATCTCGGACGTGTGAGCAGTGCGGTGCTGGAGAAGACGCTCGAGGACACCGCCCCCGATGTAGCCTGACAATCGTGATCAGTGGCATGAGACCAGATCGACATGTCTTACCTGTCGCACCAGTGATGAATATCTGTGTCTTGGTCGACGTTATCATGGGGAAGGGTGGGACTCCATGATCACGGGGGGTTTGAACCTCTTTCGTTTACATAATCACATCCTGTGGGCAGAATTGGTTGGAGGCGGAGTCTGCCGGCGAAACGACAGAACAGCAGTTGGAAGAATGGCAGAGCTTGGCAGAAAGGTGTTGAGTGTCGTTGATGGATTTTTGCAGTGATTATTTGGGCAAAATTGAATAATAAAACTTAGCAAAGCCCGAGTGGGTCGCCGCCGTCTGATCATGATGCCGATCGCGATGTTAAGCGTGTCTCCCTCAAACTTGAAGCACCCCTTTTTTCTGCTTTGTTGAGTGACATATTCAAGGCAGACCGACTCGGAGGTGCTGGACCAAATTACCGTCGCCCCGCCCGGCTCGACACCGAAAGCAGTACCACCATCAGAGGCAGATCATCCAGGCCAGCTAAACGGGATCCACGACGTTCTCGCTTTGGTCCGCGAGGTAGAGCACGAGTTACCCCCGATACATCTCACCTTTTCTCCCCATGACAATGCTCGCCGCGCGCATTTCTATTCTCAGCTCCTAGCCTTGCAGATCAAGGCGAGGGAAATGGGCCTACTTTCTCCCAGTGGGGACAGTTATCTTTCTTCTGTCTGCGTTCCACGGACACAGTGAGCCAGAGTATTGCCGGTGGGTTGATGTTCTTTATATCATGATTTAGTAGCAAAGTCGGGATAATGTGCGATGGGCTAGTAGGGGATACGTAGAGTCTATCATATAATTTTGTTTGTCCGTTTTATATAGAGCGTAGGTTGGGAACCGGATATAGGACTACAGTCGGCTCGTGTCAATATGTGAGTTTGAACCAAAGAGATCGCCTCATTTATCTTGCTCGACAAAGCGGAACGACAACGCAGTAGTCAGACGAGTGAAACTCATCTGGCCCTCTCGCTTTCTTGCTTGTACAAGTGGTGCCTCTCTGGACCCTCGACCGTGACATGGCTACACCGCGTCGCACGGCGCTCGTTTTGGAGTCCATGTCTTGCCTAACTGACGGGCCCATTTCTCTACCACCCCTCGCATCCTAGTTACCTCGTCCGCAGCATCATCGATGTCGATCAAGGCGCTCAAAGTAAATGAAAATACTATTATGAAAAAAAACATGGCACTAATCCCCATGCAGGAGGATGAGGACGGTCGAAGCGCGGGTCGACATCGAGCCCAGCGGTAGGCGCAGTCTTATCGTCGTGTGTGAATTGGGTGTACGACATTGACGAAGCAGTTATCGGGGTTTGAAATGGACTTGCCATGAACTTGGAAGATCTGAGCGGTAAGTACTTATGTTTGTATATCATCATGACACCAACTCCGACCGCTCAATCGCCCACAGACGTAGAGTTCTTGGGAAGGGGTTCGGACGCCCACGACGACGACAACGAGCTGGAGCCAGAGGAGGTTAGCCTGCGTTGCAGACGACTCTCAATTTTCTCGCTCACTCTTCTTTAGGACGTTGAATCAGACAAACTTTCTCCTCCGCCCTCGCCCCACAAATCGCGGCTCAAGATCAAGCTAAAATTACCCCAGATCCTCAGTCTAAATGAGTCTTCCAGCAGAGCAACGTCTACGCCGAGCGGTGAACCCAGCCAGCCCCCCTCACATCGTGGCAGAGGGGTATGACATTCGTGTTACCGTTCTCCACCATGACTCATGGAGCTCTGTTTGCAGAAACTGACGTCGAATCGGAAGACGAGAACGAGGGCGACGAGGTAGTGGGTGGCTCTACCCGTCCGATGACCTTCCGTCAAGCAGTCCTTGCTAGTGTAGTCGACTCATCCCACGTCTCCCTCTGTCACTATCCCCCTCCGTTCATAGTTCTGCAAGACTGACGTCTACCACAGCAGAATCTTCTCGCAAGGAAAAACACCTCACCGAATCCGAAATCGCGTTGCGACGCGAGGAAACCGCGTGCAAGCGCAAGAACCTGACGGAAAAGAAACTTGAGGACGAAAAAAGGTATGTTGGGTCCTAATTACTATGTCGAAAAAACCTGCGAGTTGCTCATGTGTGCGTGTGGTGTTGGGCAGGCAGAGATGACCGACTCGTGTAATTTGGGCTTCGTACATCGTGACGAATATCCCTCGGTTCGCTCGATATGGGCAGTCAACTGTCATTGCAGGTCCCGCCCACATGCGGTACTTGGTCTATATAAAACGCTGTTACCTGGATCCCGACAAAGAGATGGAATGGTTCACTCCAGCTACTTGGCTTATAGCACGAGCCCTGCTTGCAGTCGTGACTGTTGACATACTGCGACGGATTCTTCAAGATCGCATCAAGAGGAAAGGGTATCCTCTTCCCCCCTGTCCCTGCTGAACTCCCGCTCTTGGGAAGTGCTCTCTCTTTGAACGCCAAGGAACCGTGGTTGACGTTTGCAGAATGGGGGAGCAATGTATAGTGAGTGTACAATGGAACAGGGATGCGTACCTCTGATCTTTTATAGGTGATATAATGTATATCCAACGTTCCGGTACCGGTCTTATTGTCCTTTCAACCTCTGCCTTGGAACTGCTGAAAAAACGATCACGGATATATTCCGATCATCCTTTCATGGCAACTGTTGTTCCGTGAGTCTCTTACCTCAGTATTTTCGTGATACGCGAATCAATGACTAGTATCCTTTTAGCTATGGACAAGATGTCAACTTTGGTTTTTCGCCGTACGGTGAACATTGGAGGTTGTGTCGGCGAATATTCCAACAAACATTCTGCGCCAAGGCAGCCCTCGACTTCGTCTGATGCGACTTCGCACAGCCCGTCAGTTGATTGTCAATATGATGGACGATCCTGACGAGTATCCATCACACTTTTCGACGTAGGAACATTGCTTTGGGCTCGTGATGGGTTCTCATTTCAATGTCCCGTTCATGCAGGTTTTCCACTGCAGCAGCATTGTCTACAGCGTATCACTACGAGCCAAGCCCTCGCGACGATCCTATGGTGTCGATTATCGACGACTACCTCAGAGGTTCCCTGCCAGGACTTGCACCTAGCAAGACGGTCCTCCTCACGGTTTTCCCCTTTTTTAAGTATCTCTGGCCAATCACGAAACGACTCTGCTTAAATTGTTTGGAAAGTGCTACACATACCTGATTGGCTTCTCGCGTCCTGGATTAAACATGAGGCGGGTCACTCACTATTCGCCCTAGGGCAATATCACGCGATGAAGTTCGGTATCCCGATGGAGACAAATTTATGCCCGAGAGATTCTTGAATGCAGCAGGAGTGTTGACAGACGACGAGCCTAGCGAGTTTATCTTTGAATTCCGGTGCCGAAGATGTCCAGGTAGGTCACCTCACTCCAAACACAAATTTTTTGCTCACACAAGAATCTGTCGTTATCAGGCCGATACACCGTGGATGCGTCCGTCCGGAGTGCCATTGCAACGATGCTGACCACGCTGGAGTTTTATCTCGCCAAGGATGCAGACGGAAATGATATCATGTTCAGAGCGACGTTCGCGAGTGGAATAATCATCTGTGTTCTGGTGGTTCCTGTTTGTTCTCGTCTAAACGTTTTCAGTCATCCAGATCCGTTTCCCTGTCAACTCACCCCGCGCCTGCATGTTGGAAAGGAAGTGCTGGTCCGCGTTCTAACTCAATGATGTAGATGTCCGTTGGTAAATCCCGGCTGAGCAGATAATGATGATGGTGTTTTTCTCGTGTATCGCAAATTAAGTTCAATGTTTGTTGGGCAAGATGGTCAATGTTTTGTTCCCTGGAGGTCGAAACACGAAGCGGCCATTTAACAATCTGAGCGATCCCATCCGATAGCACGCCTGTCACTTCCTTCAGCTCGAGTAGAGCTGTTTCACGCCGATACTATCCGGAACAGCGCGCATGCGGGCAGGGCCGGTGATTGCGTTAGGGTGTGGGAAAGTGACCGACCGAGTCGCGCTGTTTAAGTTTCAACTTTGAACGTCATGACTTACAATAATCCACCAGGTTCTGACTCCTGAGTGTGGGGGGTGACACACTACATGTAGTAGCCCCCCGCACGTGCCATATTTTTGTTCACACCTTATCATTTCAATTTTCTGCTGATATAGATGTTATGCAAAGTTGATAAGGTGGTTGCCGGCATGCAACTCTTTGTGTATATAACACGGCCCTTGATAGGCTGCTCCCTGAATCGTTCCCCCACAACAAAGAGATGGAGTGGTCCACTTCAGCTACTCGGTTCATAGCG
The DNA here is from genome assembly GCA_038092775.1 of Boletus rubescentipes. NCBI lineage: Eukaryota > Fungi > Basidiomycota > Agaricomycetes > Boletales > Boletaceae > Boletus > Boletus rubescentipes. The sequence continues at coordinate 4,945 of JBBPRA010000791.1, forward strand.
CCAGCCCTGCTCACCGTCGTGACAGTGGACATCATCAGACGGATCCTTCGAAATCGCATGGAAAGGAAGGGGTGTCCTCTTCCCCCTGGTCCTACTCCACTCCCACTCTTAGGAAGCGCCCTCTCTCTGAATGCTAAGGAACCGTGGTTGACGTTCACGGAATGGGGGGAAAAGTATGGTAAGTGTCTTGCAGAACGGTGGTGCATGTATCTTAGCGTTTCTAGGTGATATAATGTACATCCGACTTTTGGATACTGATGTTATTGTCCTAAACTCAACCACCGTTACCTTTGAGCTGCTGGAGAAACGATCACAGATATACTCCGATCGCCCTTTCATTGCAACTGTTGTCCCGTGAGTCTCACATCAATACGCTCGGAATAGACGACTCATTTACTGATTCCTACTAGCTATGGACAAGATATCAACTTTGCTCTTTCTCCGTATGGTGAATTTTGGAGGTTATGTCGACGAATATTCCAACAGACATTCCGTGCCAATGCCGCTGTCAGCTTTCGTCCAATGCAGCTCCGCAAAGCCCGACAATTGATTCTCAGTATTATTGATAATCCCGATGAGCATTCGTTCCATTTTTCGACGTAAGAACAGTGTTTCGTGCTCGTGAATGGTTCGCATTCTAACCTCCTGGATTTACACAGATTTGCTACTGCAATAGCTTTGACTGCAGCTTATGACTATGAGCCTAAACCTTGCGACGACCCCATGGTGTCGATTGTCGACGAGTACCTCAAAGCTTCCGTCCCAGGACTTGCGCCCAGCAAGATGTTCCTCCTCAAGGCCTTCCCCTTTTGTAAGTGCCCGTGGTTAATCAGGAAAGCGATTCCGTTCAGATTATTTGGAAAGTACTGCACATGCCCGACTGGCTTCCCGGGTCATGGATTAAACGTGGGGCAAGAGAGGCGTATGCGTGGAGGACCAAATTGATCGAGACGCCATACCGATACGTCCAGGAGCGCATGGTAAGCTTTGGTTGGTCTAGAAAAAAGGGGGGCGTGACCAAGTGGTGCTGTTTCAGGAATCCAAAGTCAATATGAACGCATCTATGGTATCAGATCATATTACCCGAATGGAGAATTTCGATAGTTTGTTTCGCTCCCAATACGAGACAGCTGTAAAGCACGTTGCCGTAACTACTTTTCTCGGTAAGAGCACGCTCACACGAACGAATCAAGGCCAAATCTCACCAATTGTACATGTATACGCAGGCTCAGCAGAAACCGTCCGTACAGAAACTCTCGTGGACGGATGTATTGCTCACGGAACCCACAGACAACCTCAATATTGAGGATGTTCACACTTGCGATGGTTGAAAATCCGTCCGTGTGGAAACGTGCTCAAGTGGATATCGACACTGTTGTGGGTGCTGGCAAGCTCCCCGAATTTTCCGACAGAGATTCCTTGCCATATATTGATGCAATTCTTCGAGAAGTATTCAGATGGGGAATGATTTTGCCCCTAGGTGAGTGTTGAGAAGAAACAAATTCGTTTTCGCAAGCATTACTGAATGTCGAGAAGGCCTCCCACGTGCGGTCACACATGATGATGTATACAGGGGTTATTACATACCAAAAGGTATGTCCTATACTTGTGTATACTATCTACCCGCAGTAATGAGCGACGTTCCACTAGGGGCAACCATTCTCGTAAATGTTTGGTAAGCTCACAGCTGGGTAGTAGCAGGTCATTCTGACTCATTCACCATTCCCCTAGGGGAATTTCACGCGACAAAGCTCAGTATCCCGACGCAGACAAGTTCATGCCTGAGAGATTCTTGAATGCGGCAGGAATGTTGACAGACGATGATCCTGGCGAGTTTCTCTTTGGCTTTGGGAGGCGAAGATGTCCAGGTAAGCCACTAGACCCCGAATACAAGTTATTTGCTCACACAGGGAACCCAGGCCGACACACAGCAGATGCATCCGTCTGGAGCGCTATTGTGACGATGCTGGCCACACTGGATTTCAATCTCGCCAAGGATGCAGATGGAAACGACATCACGTTCAAGCCGACGTTCGCAACTACAATCACCATGTATGTGTGATAGATCCTATTTTCAGCTTTTGGTCCTCTTCTAAACGTTTTTAGCCACCCAAATCCGTTCCCTTGTCGGCTCACCCCTCGCCTGCATATTGGCAGAGAAGTGCTTGAGCGTGTTCTCACTTGGTGATGTCCATTGGTAAACCCCAGCCAGGAAGGGCCCATATTTTGTATCGATACGACTATGGAAGCCGTTTCTTTGTGGATGTCAATCTATGCAATTTACTTTTCGTTGGGCAAGATGGACGGTGTTGTGTTGTGTTCTCCTGTGCAACCTGATTGGCCATTTGATGTCAAGACTTCACCAGCGTACCAGTGGGGCGTCTCAACTAACTTGTTTCTCCACGCATACGCATCGCTTGCCCCACATCTAATCCACAAACCAGGAAGCCACTCCGGTATGTACAGTACTTTTCCGGATAATTTGAGCCGAGTCTGTATTGATTCAACGACAGGCACGTACAAAAAAGGCAAAGCCTTGAGGAGGAATATCTTCTTGAGTGCTATTCCCGCCACGGAAGCACGATGGTAGTTATTGAGAATTGACACTACATGATCATTTTGAGGGTTTGGCTCATAGTCATACACTGCGGACATGACTACTGCAGCAGTAACTGTATAGATATCAATGCGCGAAATACTCACCAGTTCAAATAGATGTTCTTACGTGAAAAAATGTGATGGATACTCATCCGGCTTGTCCATCATGTTGGTCATTAACTGTCGGGCACTGCGAAGTTGAATTGGGCGAAAACTGGCGATGACATTGGCACGGAATGTCTTTTGGAATATTCGCCTACACAACTGCCCCTCTAGCACTAACGACAGAAAAGTGAAGCTTTGAGGACCGCAGACAATGCCTGGAAAGCTGTCGACAAAGCTGTCTCGACCTTCGCGAGTTCGTACAGGTATGACACAAACCTCTGCGTAAAAAAGAAAGAGAATGGAACTTGATGACACTCAGTGGGCAGGACCGAGGACCGACAGAGCTTACCCTCAGTATGGCTACCCACATCTATTTCTCGCTCAAGGAGCTGTGACCAGAGTAGCGCGAACTATATCCGTCCGTGGGATCATTCAGATCAACCTTGCTGAGCGCCATCATATCCATTTGCCAGCAACAACCCATGGAATGTTAGTATCCAGTTCATCCTTGAGGACAAAGAGGGATGGCTTCGTATCTTGTGTTATTAAAATTTTGTGGTCGTTTCGGGTCCCGGTTCGGTGAATGGGCTTGATACTCATGACGAGCCTGAGCCTTTAGGGGTGTATGTCATGCTAACGAGACCCAACAGAACATCATCCAGGCCCTCCTCGGAAGACCGACACCAATGAAACAGTAAGAACACTCTTATTCAACAAGCAAAACCTCACACTGCACTGGTCTTACGATCACAAAATCTGGAGAACGGATTAGCTGGCTTTCGCCAACGCAGAATCTCCTAATACATCACTTTGCGAGAACACGATCAAGGAAGTCTTTGCCGACATGGGCTCGAGGGGGTATCCTACGAGGGAGTGGATATGGGTGCCTGAAATCAGTTTAGAAAAAGGGACCAAAAACCAATGATAGGAACTATCCGGACGTACTCGCTGAGTCCATGCGAGGACACTGCTTGAAACATGATATCATTCCCGTCTGCATCTTTGGCAAGATTGAAATCCAGGGTAGCCAGCATCGTCGCAATGGCGCTCCAAAGGGACGTGACTGCGGTATAACGGCCTGGAAATAACAAGGGATATTGTGTGAGCAAACGGTTTGTGCTTAAGGTGTAGTGAACTACCTGGGCATATTCGCCTCCCAGATCCAAAGACAAAATCGCTAGGACCATCGTCTGTTAGCATGCCTTCTGCAGTCAAGAATCTCTCGGGCATAAATCTATCTCCATCAGGACACCGAACTTTGTCGCGTGATATTGCCTTGCGGGAATAGTGAGCGACCAGCGCTCGTGTGTAGCGGAACAGCGTACCAAACGTTGACAAATACAGGTGTCCCTATTGAAACCTATTACCGCGAGAACATTACATGCACACGTAGGGCATACCTTTTTGGTATATAGTAACCCTCGTAGATATCACTTTGCGTAACCGCGCGTGCACCACCTTGACAATATTTCCTAAGAAATAGTTCCGACGGAAGAAGTACTCGGTCCCAAGACGCACCTAGGGGTAGCACTGGTCTCCATCTCAATACTTCTCGTGTGATTGCATCGACGCATGGAAAAGACGATCTATCGTCAAAGTCAGGGAATCTGTCCCTACTCACGACAGTATCAATTTCCGCTTGAGTGCGCTTCCACACGTGCAGGTGTTCAACCATTGCAAGCGCAAATGTCATCAATGTTGAACCTGTCTGTAGGATCCATAAGTAATGAATCCATACTTGAGGGATCTTCTACAAACAGTACCTGCACCGGCTGTGCAGACAATCAGTGAGGCTCGTCCTTTGTCTGTTTGAACTAGTAAGATCTTACCAGCAATGGCAGTCGCAGAAGTGTACTTAAGAGCCACCTCGTATTCGGAATGATACGATGCATCGAACTTCGTCATCCAACTGATCTGATCTGATACCATTAAAGCATTCATGTAGTCTTTGGATTCCTATGGTACCGACTCGTGATCATGTCCACTTTTGCTCTCTGGTAAACACAAGACTTACCATGCACTCCCTGACGTATCAGTAGGGTGTCTCGACCATCTTGTTCCTCCACCCATATGCCTCACTGGCCTCACTTTTGATCCATGACCCAGGAAGCCACTCGGGTATATGTAGTACTTTTTCCGTACAATTTGAGCAAAGTCGTTTCCTCAATCAACAACATGCACGTACAAAAAGGGAAGGCCTTTATGAGGTCTTATCAGGACTCAAACCTTATCACTCAAAGTGAGCTAAAAGGAATAATGAATGACAATTCTGAAGATGGGAAAGTACAGGACTGGTATCTACATTCTTATATACCTACAGTGTCTGTGCACAGACCAAGGCATGTGTAAGACATGCGGTTGGTTATTGGACAGCGTGCGTGAACTAAGTGGCCATGTATGTGAAGTGAAAGTAAGTACGTGTGAGTGTGACTATGTGAAATGAAATATGGTTCCTGACATTACCCCCTTTTCAAGGGTGAAACTCTGGAGAACTACTTTTAAGGTGTATCAAAAAGAGAGTCATCTAAATGAGTGTATTTTTTACGAAATTGTTTGAATTCATTTGTAGTAAAAAGGGGAGAAGGAGTGGGTGGCGGAATTCCCAAACAGAGGGGACATGAGCAATCCAGATCATTAGATTTGGTGTGTCTGCAGATCACGATGGCTAACTGAGGAGTGTCAGGGTTTTGTCAGTGGAAGTCCTTAATAGCTCCTTGTGCATTGGTTAGTTCCTTTACAGGAATCCATTCGTTTTCTTCGTGCGGGAATCCCTTCCAATGGATTAAGTAATGGATTGTATTCCAGACACGTTTGGAATCGATGACATATTCGACTTCTGCTTCTTCAACACCAGAGATTATCTCAGGAGGTGGCGGTGGTTTTATTTGTTGTGATGGGAAATCTCCTTGATGATAGGGGTGAAGAAGGCATTTGTGGAATACTGGGTGAATGTTTTGCCATGATTTGTTCAGTTTTAAGCGATAAGAAGCAAGTCCTTCTTTCTTAATGATCTGGAAGGGTCTGTATCATTTGTCATCAAGCTTTTTTGAGGGTCACTCGGTACAGATATTAGTTGCTTTGTTGAAAAAATAACATAGTAATGTCTAGTTCGCTCTTCATGCTTATTACTTACTACAGTGTCATGACTGACACTTATGAGCGTGACTGACATGATTAAGTCAGTCACACCATTATGGTACCATTTCATACCATTCTTTGGTGATCATTACGACATCATATTCTATTCTTATTAATGATGTCATATTTCGTTATCTCACATCATATACTTACAATCTGGTGTGATTACTTACCATTCTGATCTCATATTGTGCTACTATTGCACAATATGTTCTCTTTCTTTCATTATGGGCTCTTTCCTGGGACTCTTTCGCCCTTTACTGATAGTTTCATCCACTTGTACAAACAATACTTTGGATGTATATAAGCTGGGTCCTTATGACCCGAAATACTAAGCTCTCAACTCCTAACAATTGAGTGATAGCTCCTCAAATCTACTTGCAAGAGTATCAAGCACCAAGTGAGTATTCTCCCTCACTGCTTCATCCCTTCACTGTTGCCTCTGCACCTGGTCGGAACTAGCAATTCCGATATGCTTCAAGGAGGACAAGATCGCCAGGTTGGTATTTGACTGGAGGGTGGACCTTTCGGTTGTGGAAATGTTTCATGTCATAAGCAGCCATTTTGAGTGCGGACTTGGCTACTTGTTGGGTGGATTTCATTTCTTCAATGAATTCTGAAGCCGCGGGGTTCTGGTGCTTCAGTTTTTGTGCATAGCCAGAGCGTGGTTGTTGTCCATAATTTAAAATGAACGGAGAGAAGTTCATAGCCGAGCTTGTCATTTGGTTGTGAGCAAATTTGGCTATGGAAAGCCATTCCGACCAGTCAGTTTGATGGTGGTTGACATATAGTCGTGGATATTGTTCTACCCATGCATTTACTTGTTCCGTTTGTCCATCGGTTTTGGGATGATAAGCAGTGGATGGGTTTCCCTCTATCTGCAACTGGGAGTAAAGCTCTTTCATAAATGATGAGACGAATTGAGGTTCCCGATCAGATATGACTTTGTGGGGGATCCCATGTAGTTTGAAGATTTCGTTGCGGAATATTTTGGCGACTCCTTGTGAGGTAATTTCAGTCGTGGTGGGGAAGAGTCTGATCATTTTGGAGAATCAGTCCACTATTACCATAATGGTGTTCTTTCCATATGATTCAGGAAGTGGTCTGATGAGATCTACTAATATGATCTTCCACAGAGAGTTGGGTATCTCATTCGGATTCAGGGGGGTTTTCTTTCCCTGAGTGTTGGTTTTGGTACATTGACATTTATCACACCCTTTGACATACATATCTATGAATATCTCATTTAATTGTGGGCCAGTAATAATGAGTTTTGACTAAGTCTAGGGTTCAACAGATGCCTGGGTGACTGGCTAAAGGGTGGTCGTGGTTTTCTTTGATTACTCGTTCTCTCAGAGTGGGGTTAGGAGGGATGTAGAGAAGAGTTTTCCAGTGTATCAGGTTGTCTCTTGTGTACCATGGGGATTGTGTATCTTCAAGGCCTTTTTTGACAAAGCTTTCAGTTCAGAACTGATTTTTTGCCACTAGGATCTCGATTGAGTCAGGGTCGCTTGGGCGCACAGCAGCCAAAGCGATATCCTGTGGAGATTTGTTATTCTGGACGGATCGCACAGCAGATCCGACAGAAGTTTCAGGGTCGCTTGGGTGCACAGCAGCCAAAGTGGTATCCTGTGGGGATTTGCTTTCCTGGACAGATTACTCAGCAGATCTGACAGGTGGTGTGGGGAGGAGTGTAATTTGGGTATTGTCTTTTACCCCCTTTTCAAAGTCTGGCCTCCGGGACAGAGGGTCCGCTGGGTTAGTTTTGCCAGGCCGATGTTGGATGACGTAATGATATTCCTGTCTGATCTGGTTCCATCGGGCCTGTCAGTGACTAAGATCTTGGGGTTTGGTAAAATACTCCAAATTCTTATGATCCATGAGGATCGTGAATGGTTCATGGGCGTCTAGGAGGTATTGGCACCATTCCTTAAGCGCAAAGATGATGGCTAGCATCTCTAGATCTGCCGCATGGTAATTTCTTTCGGTGTCATTGAGTGATCTTGAGATGTAGGCAATTGGGTGCCACTGATCATCTTGCTTTTGGGTGAGGATTGCTCCTATGCCTATTCCGGAGCTGTCCGTTTCTATGCAGAACAGGTCGGTGTTGGTCGGTGTTCTAAGAGCTGGAGCTTGTATGATCTTTGCCTTTAATGTGTCAAAGGCTTGTTGACATGTAGGTGTCCACTCAAAGGGGTTCTTTTCGGATGTAAGGGCGTTGAGTGGACGCACAGTGCTTGCAAATCTGTCAATAAATCTGCGATAGAAGTTGAGAAATCACAGGAAACTTCGGAGTTCTTTTCTATTTTTTGGGATCGGCCAATCAGTAACTCCTTTGACCTTGCCAGGATCCATTTTTATCTGTCCTTCTGAAACTATAAGCCCCAATTATTCTGTTTCTACCATTTCAAACTTGCATTTGGTATGTTTTAATGAAAGTTTGTTGTCTCTAAGTATTTGTAGTACTTCTCTAACTATTGTATGGTGTTCTTCCAATGTCTTTGTGAAAATCATAGTGTCATGCATATATACTACTACTTTACCTTTGTTGATCAAATCTCTAAATAAATGGTTCATCATAGTTTGGAAAGTAGTGGGGGAATTGGTAAGTCCAAAAAACATTACTAAAGGTTCAAACAGTCCTCTATTTGTACAGAAAGCTGCTTTCCATTCATCGCCTTC
>JBBPRA010000792.1:0-13454 GCA_038092775.1 Boletus rubescentipes
CACCTCTTGTCTAGTCTGTGACCAGCCCGTCTATGAGGATGCCGCGCCGAGAGGCAATCCGTCGACGGATTGCCTCGCGGCGCGGCATCCTCATAGACGGGCTGGTCACCAGACTAGAGTTCAAGCACCACCACACCACCAGGCCACATCCACTATGACCAGGCTTGTGACTAACTTATGTGCTCAGGCTGATTGAAACAGTCACAAGAATACGTTGTGAATGTAGGAAAGTGAACAATGAGCGTGAGACTCGATTCTGTGGCTAGTACTCCGTCCATCTCAGTGGCTGAGCAACTTGCTTGAAGTACTCATTGACATGTCTTCAAAGCCTTGCGCAGTCAAAGACTTGTTACCTACTGAACTACCCCGCTCACTGATGCTAGTTCAAGCCATGTAGTTTAACAGAAGACAAGCAGTCCGTTCCCACATCTCTTCAGTGAATGCCAATAGACCCATGCGTGCTTCAGTTCCTTCACGGCGGTGGTCCAGGTTTAACTAAGTGTTCCGAGGAATGCCAGTAGGGCAAGCACAACTTGCAAGACGTGTCAGGCCAACTTCGCACCGTCCTTGATTCGTGCAGGATTGGATTGAAACTGGATATTGCACGCCCCGTGACGCACAGCATACAAGATCCCAATCATGATGAGTTTGTGCACTCGCTCCAATGCGCTATGGCGGAGAGCATGGGCTTGAAAGCGCTGGGGTACGTCCCTCGGCATACTGTTTCTCGCGCCTAACTAACGAATGGGCTGCTGTTTCAGCCCCAGAAGCAACGACCGCAATTAATTTTTCGGAGAGACATCTGGTGATCTGGCTGTGAGTTTTGATATCTTGCTCCTAGCTCATCAACTGATACATCCCGCAGCAAACTCAGAATCGCCCGGCATTTCCCGCAAGGCAAGACGATACCGCTGGTGCTCAAACAACACCCAACATCTTCCCTCTTCCTCTTCCCCCTGGCTCTGCAACGCGCACCGACGGGAGCAAAGAAACAGTTTTTGCCAGTATGAACCCCACTTCCATACATAATTTATAACGGTCGCTGATGGCATGCTAGGTATCTAAGGGACTGATATCGCTCTTGACAGACTAGTCTCCGTAAGATTTTACGCTGTGGTACTTCACAGTTTCCATCAGTGGAGATCCAGAAAGTAAGTGTTCGTCAGGGAATGAGGATGGAAACAAATGGAGTCCTTGGTCCTGACAGCATTTGGAAACTCATAGATCTGTTTGCAATCTTGTTATCGCTCAACACTCGCTCATTCTCGTACGTGCTCACGTCGCGCCGTTCGGTTCCCCTGTCCTAGCCCACCCCATCCCCTAAATCCCCTCAACGAGTTCGCCGAGGGTCACACCCACGTATTGCACTGTACCTTGGTGTACGCGTCCCTACGGGTTCGGGGGACAAAGATTGACGGTGCCAATGCTGGGCGGGACGGTGGCCTTGAACTGTACGTGCACGCTCTTAAGCGCCATGTACGACTTGCGCAAGAGGTGGAAAGCTTGGAGGACAATGCGGCCCGAGATGATGACATTGGTCGTGGCAATGGCAGGGATTCATGTTGCCCGCCATTTGCTAAAGGGCCAAGAACTCTCGACTATGCTGAATTACACTTCGGCTGCATAATAGTTGCAAAAATGGATGAATACCGGGTACGACGTCCCCATTCTCTGGGGAGAGGGTCAACGCTGCCGATCCTTGTGCATGCCTTTGTCCCACTCACGAGCATCCTTCGAGGCTTCGCAGCGTTGCCCGGCACCCAACTTGGACTCCAATTTGAAGAATTCATGGACCTCGATCCAGACTGGGACGATAACAACAAGCAGACCCTCGGAGTGACGTGGGGCAAGTTTGTCACCGTCGTAGGGGGCGTGGGGGACGGTGGGTGTGGCGGTGTGCGATCTTCCGTGAGTGGTTTTGTCTTTGGGGTGGGCTTGTTGACGGTGGGCTTTTGCGGGGACAGTCCAAGTCATCCGATAGAGGGACCCGCGTTGATATTGTCGACGACGTTGCACAAGCCACCGTTTACACCACAACCGTCGACACCGCCAGCGGCACCGGGCGACAATATCGCCGAGGTAGACGCACCGTCGGCTAAGCGCGTAAAGACCAATGGAGCAGCAGCGGGGAGTCCAAGTAAGAGGAAGCGGTTAGAGGAAGCGGGGTTGGTGTTGTTGGAGAGTGCGACGGATGGGATGGTGGATGTGGATGTGATCAAGATTGTGGTGGTCGTTGGCGCTTTTCAATGTGGTAGCTGGGTGTGCGGTTCCTGTTCTGTTATCGTTGGTGGTGTCCTTTTTGACTCTGCGTTGGGAGATGTCGACTTTGGGGGCATTACAAGACAACGATCACGTGGTGTCGGCGTTGAAGCCTCACGGAAGCTGTGTACCAGCACTGTTCCAAACCACCGTGCTGCCTCGAGTTTGGTGAACTAGCATGGCTTCAAAAGGTACTTGTCTGTTTCTGTCGGCTTGCAGAGCAGTAAAATGACGTTCTACCAGTAAAACGGTTGCATTCATGGGCAAAATCTCTGTTCGCCAAGTTTAAGCAAGGAGGAGTAAAACAGTTGCATTCACGGGCAGAATCTCTCTACGTGAAATTTAAACAAGGAGGGGGAACCAGAGACATCGACGAGGCAATCGACCTTGATCGTCAAGCACTGGCGCTGTGCCCATCCGGCCACTCTGAGCGACCTGTTTCGTTGTTTCTGCTTGCCCGTCTTCTTAGTAATCGTTACATCCAACTTGGAGTGATGGAGGACCTTGAAGAAGCCATTGGCCTCGGCAGAGAAGCCCTCACCCTCCGCCCGCAAGGTCACCCTCATCGGTCGGGGTCATTAAACAACCTCGCAGTTGATCTCTCTGCTCGGTACAAGCAGCTCGGGGCACTGCGAGACCTCGACGAAGCCATTGACCTCGACCGAGAAGCCCTCAGCATTTGCCCGCAAGGTCACCCCCATCGGTCATCGTCGTTGAACAACCTTGCAATTCATCTCTCCACTCGGTACAATTTGCTCGGGAACGTGCAGGACCTTGATGAGGCCATTATCCTCAGCCGAGAATCCCTTAGCCTTTACCCACAAGGACACCCTGATCGGTGGATATCTTTGAACAATATTGCAATTCATCTATCGACTCGGTACAAGCAGCTTGGGGCATTGCAAGACCTCAACCAGGCCATTGACCTCAACCGAGAAGCCCTCAGCCGTTGCCCGCAAGGTCACCCTAATCGGTCAGGGTCATTGAACAACTTTGCAAATCGTCTCTCCACTCGGTACAATCAGCTTGGTGCAATTCAGGACCTTGACGAGGCCATTGTCCTTGACCGCGAAGCCCTTGGCCTTTGCCCACAAGGTCACCCTGATCGGTCGATGTCTTTGAGTAACCTCGCAGTTGATCTCTCTATTCGGTATGTTCAGCTTGGAGTAATTCAGGACCTCGATGAGGCCATTGTCCTCGACCGCGAAGCCCTCAGCCTTCGCCCGCAAGGTCACCCCCATCGGTCGATGTCTTTGAACAATCTTGCACTTCACGTTTTCACTCGGTATAAGCAGCTCGAGGTATTGCAGGACCTTGATGAGGCGATTGTCCTCGCCCGGGAAGCCCTAAGCCTTCGCCCACTAGGCCACCCTGGTCGATCAAGAACACTGACCGACCTGGCAGACTACCTCCGTAGTCGATTTGCAAGGTCGAAGCAACTATGCGATCAGGAGGAGCTGTTCAGCCTCTACGCTCAACTGGCTCATATGACCCAGACTGTTTCTTCAAGTGATCTTTCTTCCGCGAGAGCATGGATCCGTGTGGCGGAAGACTTCCAACATCCTACCCTACTTCTCGCATATGAAATAGCTCTTCGATTCCTCGCGCAACATCTCGCCACTCTACCGTCATTGCCGCAACATCTCGTCATCCTCAAAAGTCTCACCTCATCACTAGCAGTAGATGCATTCTCAGCATGTGTTCGTAAACGTGCTCCCGCACGTGCAGTCGAGCTTCTCGAACAAGGCCGAAGTGTCTTTTGGGGTCAGCTCACTCGACTCCATTCCCCGCTCGAGGACGTTATATCAGTTAGCCCAGCAGGAAAGAAGTTGGCAGATGAGTTCACACGGCTGGCCGCACTCATTCGAAATGCTGTCAATTCGTCTGGTGCAGATCAGCATGAACAGGTGTGCCATCTCAACCTCGAAATGCAGAGAGTCGTCACAAATATTCGCGACCTCCCTGGTCTCTCCCGTTTCCTTCTTCCCTCCCTTTTCTCAGATCTCCAACGCGCAGCCAGTGGAGGACCTGTCATCATTGTCAACACAAGCGAGTATAGTTGTGACGCGCTTGCGGTCTTACTCGATCGCGATCCAGTTCATATTCCATTACAGGTCACACTTGAAGATGTCCGAGACCTGTCAACGGAGCTCCGTACCTTGAGTGTACGCGCGACGAAGGTAGACGTGACGAGACAGCTCGCGTTCTTCTTACGGAAACTCTGGGATCAGATTGTTTCCCCCGTCGTCGATTTCCTTCAGACGATCCATCCACTAGGATCCCGCATCTGGTGGTGTCCCACCGCCGAGTTCTCTGTACTTCCCTTGCACGCAGCTGGTCCCTATAGGAAGGGTCAACAGAACCTCCCTGATCTCTACATCTCGTCCTACACTCCAACCCTGATCGCCCTCATTCGCGCTAGACGTTGCGATCCACCCAGTTCTGTAGCTGATCAAAAACGTCTGATCGCCATTGGTCAAGCCACAGCCGCAGGAGAGAGCAAACTACATTCCGTCGGTGCGGAACTGGCCAACATTGGTCAGCTCGTCGACGGCCTCGCCACGTTCACGCGCATAGAAGGAGAGGAATCTTGCATTTCCAGGGTCATCGAAGAACTCGGAAAGAACGAATGGGTTCACCTTGCCTGTCATGGTATCCCAAACCCGACCCAACCATTTGAGTCGGCGTTCGCCCTGCACGACGGACACTTTACCATCCAACGGATGATCGGTTGCGATTTGAAGAATCCCGAATTCGCTTATCTCTCCGCGTGTCACACGACGGTTGGCGACGAAGAGAGTCCCGACGAGGTGATCCACCTTGCAGCGGCGATGCAGTTCCTTGGGTTCCGCTCAGTGATAGGAACGATGTGGGCGGTGGACGACGGAGAGACGAGCAAGATCACGTCTGTGTTTTACAAGCATATGGTGGACGAGTCTGGTCGTTTGGATCATACTCGAGCAGCGTTCGCGCTGAATAAGACGATGAAAACTGTGAACATACCCTTCGATCGACGCATTCTATATATCCATCTCGGTGCCTAGTATCTCTGTTGGCTCTCTCTCGCTTCGCATTGTTCGTGCTCGTCTGTAATTGCTATCGGATATGCTATCATTTGTTGTACCTAACTCTTCATGTGTACATACCACACTTGCTCCTCCTGGTACATACTCAGCCCCAATACACGACGACGGAAGAGGGCGATCGAATCTATCATCCAAAAGCAATGTTATATAAGTACTTTCGGAGGATTCTATGAACTTTTCGGAAATTCGTCTCCTCTAAACGCGTTTGCAACAACTTTCTCGTTGAGTTAGCCCCCTTCTAGCCTTCCAAACATCGCAGGGCTATCCGCCTCTCTCCAACGAATTCCACATTCGTTCTCAGGAATTGTCCTCTCTTCCTCGTTCATCGCGTTCTGTGGGCCGCACCTCTTGCTGCATGATGTGGAAGAAGCAATGTGGGACCTCTGAGGCGCTTCTCAGCTTTGACTTTGCACAACTGTGATAACATGATTGTTGTCACCTGCTCATGAAGTAAGTGACTTAGTTCAAGAGGCTGGAAAAGCGAATGATGTGGCCTACCGCAGGACACAACACGAAATACGACAGCGGAGTGCTGTTTTTCCCATCAGGAGACAACATCTTCGGATCGACTCTCATTCTCTAGAATTGTGGTGTGTGCATCGCTTGATCTTTTCTTTAAATCAGCAGGCTTGTTGGACCATTCGCTCGGCCAGGCAGGTAGATTGATGAAAATGAGCGCAATGGGAATGCAGAAAGCCCGTCGGTCAAGGAAGATGCAACTGCTGTGCCATGTATCAGAAAAAGAGCAGGGGGAATTTCAGTACAAGACTACGCACCTTTGTCCTAGCCGAGTATGAGGGAGATATGATTCCCTGTCATCGCGATGACGAACCCGGGAACACACGACGTTGTGCCTTATCGTACCGAATGGAGACAAAGTGCAAGGTTGTTCAAAACCACCGATTGATAAGGGTGTCCTTGCGGGCAAAGGCTGAGGGCTTCTCGGGCGAGGACAGTGACCTCTTCAAGGTCCCTTGCCACTCCAAGCTGGTGGTAGCGACGATTGAGATGAAGGGAAAGCAAAATCAACGAGACGGGTCGCTCGGAGTGGCCGGGTGGGCACAGCTTCAGCGCTCATCGATCAAGGTCGATCACCTCGTCAATATATCTGGTTCCTTCTCCATGTTCAAACTTGGCGGACAGAAACTCTGCCCGTGAATGCAACTGCTCCACTGGTAGGTACGTCATTTTACTCCTCTGCAAACTGATAGATACAGGTAAGTACCTTTGAAACGTTTGGTCGTCTTGTAGAGACCAGTTCCTGCATGCATGATGTTGGCGACGAGGAATTTTGCAAATAAATACGACTTTCCACTGCCAGGTACGTCGTTTCAGTTTCCTGCAGACCGACAAAAAGAGACCAGTACCTTTTGGATCCATGCTGGCTCACCGAACTTGATACAGCACGGTGGTCTGGGGAAACGCTGGTAGCGAGTTGCCTCGGGCTAGCACCGAAAATGCGACCGAACACAGCTTCCATCACACCTTGCCAACATGTAGACTCATTTTACTCATCGCAAGGCTACCTGCATTCTCAAGCACTTTGACCAAGTTCTCAACTTTCAACTTTGCATAACAGGGGGATCATGATGGTCGTTTCCGAGACGCTCCAATAATGTGACCAGCATATCGGATGGTGAAACGGCAGTTAGAGGGGCCAGAAAACCAAATAATGCAGCCTGCTTCACGGACATCTTGGTGTCGGTCCCCCTGAAATTTATGGTATGGTTTGATGTTTTCTATAAATCTGCATGCTCGTGATCCAAAGTCGAGTTACAGCGTATGGCTGAGAATAGAAAATATCACAGGGTGGTTGACTTTGACACAATAGTAAGAGCACGAGGACACCGAGACGCATAGTGCCAGTGGGAATGCTACAAGCTGGGAGAAAGCCCGTCGGTCAAGTAATATGGAACTGTCATGCCGTACGTGTCAGAGAAAGAGGGGGGGGAAATTTTGACGCAAGACTATGCACCTTTGTCCCAGCCGTGTACGAGGGATAGAAATAATTCCCTATCGTCAGGGTGATGATGAACCCGAGAATGCACGATGCCGCGCCCGACAGCCATGACCAAATGAATGCACCCCAGCGAACATGGTGGAACGTGATTCATGGAGTGGTTGGGTTATTCGAATGGCTTCAGTGAATGCAAGAGTAATCTGTCGATTTGATCATGGTTGCCATAGTCTGGAGGTCAATGTTATCCATAGTAAGCGCTATACAACTTGACGACCCGGAGCCTGTACACTTACCAGGATGCCAGCGTTCGTACTCCCCGTATCGTCTTGTCCATAGGACGCAAGACGTCGACCTACATCATGATGCGCAAGATCGTTGAATGGCCGTAGATCATCGCGCCTACACCCAGAATATACGAGCATCGGAATGGAATTAGATGGATCAGAACGAAGACACACACCTGTCAATGATGACTAGTATACAAGAACGCGAACCTCACGTTGGCACTCCATCACGAAAACAAAACTTGAGCAACCCAGGGAACTCCGTCCTCAATTCTTGACGTCCAACCAGTGTCATCATGGGCTCGAAGAGAATGAAGATCATAGGGGGACTAGGCGGTCTGAAGATGCATTCCTCGGATAGATATCGCGCATTCGCAAGGTGGTGTCTGTCTAAGCCTGGTGGGTAAGATCTCGTTTGACTCGGGTGAAGTTCGTGCTCACCGCTTTATGATCAGGACTACACTCCAAATGCGACTGACCAAAGTAAATATGATGAAGTGGAAATGGTTGCGAGAATATGTTGTGGATGTGCCCGTCCAGGAAGAAAACGCAACATCATTATGTAAGCGTGAGACCCTGGCCACCCACTGAGAGCGATGAACTTAGACTTGAACAACTCAGGTAAGTCTCCCTGTACATGTCCACCATTGATCCGACCTTGCCCAATGATTCGACATATAGGCCAACGGATGGCGGGCAATCCCCGTATCTCGGTGAAACAATCCGACTTAGTAACTTGGATCCGTCCCTTGCGCTTCAAGATGTACTGTTCTTGGTCCTGGTAAGTGCAATGATCCTTTGAATGCGTTCATCTTTTTCGTGAACTTATGATGTATGTCCGGTTTCCAGATTGAACGTATTCCCCCTTGTCTTCCAGCAATCGCTGCAGGTATGTAACTTGTGTCGCCGTTCTTCTTCAGTGCCGTGCCGCATCTTAGGAAAATTATACTTTCAGATCAGATCATTATGGCATGCTCTTGTGACACATGCACCAGTTTCCTTGCGAATTTTGATGCGCCCACGTCTACACTCTGCTTGGTTTGGTCTGACAGATGCAACATTCTACGGAAATGTCCCATCATGATGGAGTGGTCACCACGAACACGCCTCATGTAGGACGGCTGGGAAAGAACGGTTTTCTAGCCTATCTACGACCTTCTTTCGCGGCGCAAGACGCTGCGTTGCTCATGCTCTCTGTGAACCAGCCCGAGACCCCTGCCGCACTGAAAAAACGAACCCCTCCAGGACGAGCATAGTTGTGTCGTTGTCGGGGACAAGGCGGATCTTGTCAACCCAAAAGGCTCTCCACTAGACGTCCATCGTCTCCAAAGCCCCAGCCCTCCTTGACGACTTTGTGCCTTCGTTATCCCTCCGTCCTCCCGGCCGGCTGCAGAAATGCCTACCACTATGGAAGAGGTTGCTTAGGAAGATCCCCCTCCACACGATTCCCCCGAAATAAATCACTCCTCGTCCCCTTCATAGTTGCGGTCGCAATGCGTCGATATCAACCATCTTCGCAAGGGTCACTTGAAGTGCACGCTCGTGGAGCAGCGCTCATATTAACAATGAAATACGCACACTGGCGTCGCATCCTATCACACATCCTCTTCGTTGTTATTTGATGTATATGCATCTGCGCGCTCGTCTCCCCGCTCCCTCCGTATCATCGCAGCTATCGTCTCCCATCAGGACACCGTTTTCGAGCACGTCATCTTTCGCGCCAACCATTATACCAAGTTTATTCACTCGCAACAATCCCCAAGCAGTTGCGACGACACTGACAACGCCGACCGTCTCACCTATCCCGACCGGTCACGATATCGCATCATTCCTTTCTTCCCGAGAGAGGAGCCAAGTGATTCTTCACTTCCGCAAAGACGGGAGAAGGTGTTCACGAGATGTTCGAGTGTGTTGGTCGTCGCGTCGTCACACGATGGGAGTAGGAAGAGGCCACAGACGCGAGGACGTTGTGCATGCAAGAGCCTTCGGAGATGATTAGATTGGGTTTGACGAAGGGCGAAGCAAACAGGTGGCTTACGGGGTCTTGCAGTTGACCAAGCTACCTGTCTATGTATCTTGTTCGTCAGTTCTACAGGTAGTTGGCATTTGAATTACACTCTTGATGGAGCAGGATTCAGCTAGGTTTGGGGCTGAGGATGCTTGGAGCTTGTTCACGTTCGATCGACATGGTGCCCGGGTAAATTCCTCTGACTTATTTTGGTAGTTGGCCCTCGAACGAGTAAGTACGGTGGCCCGGCGGGATGGAGCATGCACGCGCGTGACTGACTATTCATGATAAACTCGTCACTCAAGATGGTGGCACTCGATGAATGGCATGCATAGGTCTTTAGGGCAGATATCAAAAATGTGTTGTCGATGGTGGACATGTGGCGTTCGAGAGACAAGCCAACTCCGCTCGACTTTGAGTCGATTGTGGAGAGTGGTTTGGTGGTCGAGGGACCCAGCATCTACCTCGGGGCAGGTGAATGGTCACGTGAACAAGGCGTCCCCGTCAAACGGCAACGATGACTCGAAAGATCATCGATTGAAGATAACCTTTTCGTCCGGTGACTAACGCGAGACGCCCGGCATGAATCGTTTAGCATCGCGGGCGTGGGCGGGCGAAGGGACGGTTTTGTTTGACAAGGATGGTGGTGACACGCTCGATTTCGTCAACGCTGCCTTGAATCTCTGATCAGCCGCATACTACATTGAGCGCAAGACGCGCTGGGAAGTTAAAGGTGCCCTCTTCCGATCTTCCGAATCCTATCGTTCTTGCCATCGCCACGACCAACGCCATCATCTCGAGCCTCGTCGTCCTCCAAGTTCTCCACCTCTTGCGCAAGTCGTACATGGCGCTCAAGAGCGTGCACGTACAGTTTAAAGCCACCGTCCCGCTTAGCACCGTCAATCTCTGTCCCCCAAACCCGTCCTGTAGGATCTGTAAGGACACGTACACCAAGGTACGGTGGGATCCGGGGCGTGTAATCCTCGGCGGACTCGACGAGGGGATTTTAGGGAATGGGATGTGTGAGGACGAGATGTGAGCATGTACGAGGATAAGCGGGTATTGAGCGATCCAGACAAGGACGACAACAACGAGCAGACATTGGCGAGTCTTGCGGCGACGCGGGGCAAGTTTGTCACCCTCGCCGACAAGGAAGGGGCGTGGGGGACAGTGGGTGTGGCGGTGTGCGATCTTCCATAAGTGGTTTCGTGCTGAGGTGCACGTGTGCGTTTAGTGACGGGACGGGGACGGACCTAATCATCCGATGGACCGCGGTTGGTATTGCCGACGAAGTTGCCCAAACCAGCGTTTACACCGCGACTGTCGACATCGCCAGCGGCACCGTCACGAAAACGATCTGCACCGGACGACGACATCGCCGAAGTCGACGCCCCGTCGGCCAAACGCGTAAAGACCGATGGGGCGGCAGTGGGGGTAGGGAGTCCGAGTAAGAGAAGCGGTTGGAGGAAGAGGGGTTGGTGTTGTTGGAGAGTGCGACGGATGGGATGGAGAATATGGATGTGATTGAGATTAATTGATCGTCGAGGTCGCCGGCGCTTGTTTTAGCTGGGGGTGTGGTTCCTGTTTTGTTATTGTTGGCCATGAGCCGTGCTTATGCTTTGCTTTGGATGGGTTGAGGTAAGTGAGGGCTCTTGGTCTGATGGAGATTTCATGCACTCTGCATTGGGAGATGTCGACTTTGGTAACATAATTCAGGTTGCGGCCATTTTCACAAGTCATCGCATAGACAGTGATCACGTGGTGTCCGAGTCGAAGCTGTGCACCAGCGTTGTCCTCGAGTTTGGTGAACCAGCATGACTTTAAAAGGTACTTGTCTGTTTCTGTCGGCTTGCGAAGCAGTAAAATGACGTACCTACCAGTAAAACGGTTGCATTCACGGGCAAAATCTCTCTATGCCAAGTTTGAGCAAGGAGGAGGAACCGGGTACATCGACGAGGCGATCGACCTTGATCGTCGAGCACTGACGCTGTGCCCACCCGGCCACTCTAAGCGACCTGTTTCATTGTTTCTGCTTGCCCTTCATCTTGGTCATCGTTACAACCAACTTGGAGAGATGAGGGGCCTTGAAGAGGCCATTGTCCTCGGACGAGAAGCCCTCAGCCTTTGCCCGCAAGGTCACTCTCATCGGTCATCGTCTTTGAACAACCTCGCAGTTCATCTCTCCACTCGGTACAATCAGCTCGGGGCATTGCGGGACCTCGATGAGGCCATTGTCCTCGGCCGAGAAGCCCTCAGCCTTTGCCCGCAAGGTCACCCTGATCGGTCATCGTCTTTGAACAACCTCGCAGCTGATCTCTCCATTCGGTACAATCAGCTCGGGGTATTGCGGGACCTCGACGAGGCCATTGTCCTCGCCCGAGAAGCCCTCAGCCTTTGCCCGCAAGGTCACCCTCATCGGTCATGGTCTTTGAACAACCTCGCAATCCATCTCTCCAGGCGGTACAATCAGCTCGGGGCATTGCGGGACCTCGACGAGGCCATTGTCCTCGACCGAGAAGCCCTCAGCCTTTGCCCGCAAGGTCACCCTCTTCGGTCATGGTCTTTGAACAACCTCGCAGCTCGTCTCTCCAGTCGGTACAATCAGCTCGGGGCATTGCGGGACCTCGACGAGGCCATTGTCCTCGTCCGAGAAGCCCTCAGCCTTCGCCCGCAAGGTCACCCTCTTCGGTCATGGTCTTTGAACAACCTCGCAGCTCGTCTCTCCAGTCGGTACGATCAGCTCGGGGCATTGCGGGACCTCGACGAGGCTATTGTCCTCGGCCGAGAAGCCCTCAGCCTTCGCCCGCAAGGTCACCCTGATCGATCACGCTCGTTGCAAAACCTGGCAATCTACCTCCACCATCGACTTAGGCGCTCGAAGCAGGTACAAGATGAGGAGGAACTGTTCAACCTCTACGCTCAACTGGCACATGTGACTCAAGCTGTCTCTTCCGGCGATCTTTCTGCTGCTAGAGCATGGATCCGTATAGCAGAAGACTTCCAACATCCCACCCTACTTATCGCATACGAAACAGCTCTTCGATTCCTCGATCAACATCTCACCACTCTCCCGTCATTGCCGCAACATCTCGTCATCTTCAAAGGTCTCACTTCATCACTAGCAGTAGACGCATTCGCAATATAAAATGAGAGAGTGGACTAAAAATTAGGCATCGAGGTGGCTATAGAATGCGCTGATCAAACGGTATACTTTCATCCGAGTCGTTTTGTTCAACGCAAACGCTATGCGGCTATGATTCAGACGACCTGACCCGACCACCGTGATCTTGTTTGCCTCACCATCGCCGACGGCCCACATTGTTCCGACCGCGGAGCGGAACCCAGCAAACTAGATCGTGGCGTTGCGAAAAGAAAGGTTGACATACAAGGCTATTCACAATGCATTGTGTTCCCCACAGATGACCGACGATGCCCCTAAGACCGTCTTTGAAAAGGTGCGTGCTGTTTCTTGAGGTGGCATCACTCATTGGATGGCATGCGCAAGTCTTTGATGCGAAGATCAAAAATCTACTGTCGATGGCGGACACGTGGCGTCCGAGAGACAAGCCGACACCCCTCGACTTTGATGCAATCGTGGAGTGCAATTTTATGGTCAAGGAATCCACCAAAAATGCAGCCTCGTCGTCAAATACAAAAGGACAAGTGAATGGTTACGCCAACGGGGCATCCTGGTCGAACTTGAACGGCAACGGTGGGTTGAAAGATCAGCGTACGTTAGCATTGCAAGACAACCTCGCCCTTTTCGTATCAAGGTATTTACTTGTCAGAAATCATGCGCCGATGGCTGATGCGAGATCCCCAGTACGGATTGTTTAGCATCGCGCGTGCGTGCTGGG
>JBBPRA010000793.1:0-13451 GCA_038092775.1 Boletus rubescentipes
TTCAGACTCCACCCAGATCCAACATAGACAAGCTGATTAATAGTGTACAAACTATGAGTGAATGCATGGTATGTATGATATCTAATTAAAGGGCATCCGCCCTGGGCCTGTAGAAGCTATTTGCATGATAAATGATGTGTGGAGAGGTATTATCTGGGGGCATCAAGGGAATGTTATGGGACATGGTAAGTAGAGCGTAAGGAATGTGAATATGAGACATGGGATCACTTGATGGTGAGAAGGACCGACACATGATGGGTCAGCGCAGAACAAGGGGGGAGTTTGTTGAGGTAGAAAGCTGTGGCAGCACCTGTATTGATGGGTCTGCTGATTGGGGACTGGCCATGGTGGCAGTGCACTTTCTCAAAGCACCAAAATGCCTGCTAAACCATGATTCAATTGCTTGAGTAAGATTTTCCATAAGATGATCCTTGATCACCTTCATAAGTTCAGCCACAGTTCCTTTCATTGGCAGCAAGAGGGCACCAGCAAGAGCAATGAGGTCATCCCTTTGTTTGTAGGATGTGAGTGCACAGTCGAAGATGCGATTTCCAATTTCATGGTTGATGTGAAGTGCACATGTGGAGTCATTGGCCTTCTTCTTTGCTGCTTTCTTGAGTTCCACTTTCTCCTTTGCCTCTAGCTCTGCATCTTCAGCCTCAAATGCTTCACACAACTCCAGAAGCATCACAAACCAAGCCAGAACTTTCAATTTCAAGCTTTTCAGTGAGTGCAGTAATATGATGGTGTGCAATCGTGCAGTGCACATTTGCAGCATTGAGCTGGGTGTTGAACAGTGTGCCTAGCAATGTACTAGGTAGGGAATGACTGGCACTTACCAAGTGTTGGGACTTGGGTTGAGCTCTTAGGGTGATGGTGAAGGTAGGAGAACAAGATGCATTGGGACTCCACCAGCTGAGTCTGAAACTTATAAGTACATGTGTTATTACCAAATATGGTAAACTACACTATAGTATGCTAATTAGGGTAGTTGAGAGCTGCACTATGGCACTCATTCAACACTCCCCCATGCTAAGCAGCCTCCTAGAGGCACATAAGCATCTAGAGAATGGTGCTACTATGAGAGCAGCCTAATCATGGTGACGGTCATAAAAGACTAGTCCCAATTGTGATCTGAACAGATTGAACTTGATCTGACCAAGGTTCTTCATAAGCATGTCAGCTGGGTTTTGAGCACCTTCAATAAAGAAGAGCTCTATGATTTTATCACTGACTAACTCCCAGATACTGTGCCATTTGATATCAATGTGTTTGCTTCTGGCCTCAGTCACAGGGTTGGATGCCATAAAGATAGAACCCTGATTGTCACTGCATACAGGGATAGGATGGAGGTTATATCCAAGTTTCCCAAGCAGTTGCCACAACCATTTGGCCTGTCTACTGCAATCAGACAGAGAGATGTACTCAGCCTCTGTTGAGGAGTGGGCTACACATTCTTGTTTGCAAGAGTGCCAGCTGAAAGTACAGTTGGCTAGTTTGAAGAACCAGCCTATCTAAGAGTGACGGTCATTGTGATCAGATGCCCAGTCAGAATCAGTATATGCTATAAGGCCTGCCTGAGAAGCACCATCAAATACAAGGAAATAGTGACGAGTCCCAAGTAGATATTGGCAGATGTAAAGTGCCTTATCACAGTGCTTCTTCGAAGAATTGGCAGCATGCTGAGAGAGGACTGCTACAGCATAGGCAACATCTGGATGAGTGCCAAGCATGATGTATAGCAGTGATCCAATCACTTGTTGGAAGCAGGATCACAGTTCAGGATCAACTGAGCCAAGGTGTTTAGAAGGGTAATAACCCTGAGGTAAAGGTGTGGGGGCAGTTCTGGCATTCTGCATTCCAAAGCACTCAAGTACTTTTTCAAGGTATGAGCACTGATCAATGAGGATCTTGCAACCATCATGTTTGATCTGCATGTTAAGGAAAGAGGTTGCAGGGCCTAGATCTCTGTATTCCCACTTCTTCATAAAGAGACCTTTAATCTCATCCACTATGGCTTTAGTAGGACCACAGAATAGTGCATCATCAACATAGATGACAGCAACTACAATATTTGTGCCTTTCTTCTGGTAGAGGAAGATACCAGCATTGGACTTCAGACATTCAAATCTGAGTTCTTTTATGGACTCATTAAGAGTCTCCCACCAGGTAAGTCCAGCTTGTTTAAGGCTGTATAGGGCATGCAGTAAGCAGAGCACTTTGTGCTCTTGCCCAGGAACTCTAAAGCCTTTGGGTTGCTTCATGTAGATTTCCTCAGTTAGCTTGCCATATAAATAGGCACTATGAACATCAAGTGACTCAATATGCCAGTTTTCCAGTGTGGCAAGAGCCAGCATAAGCCGGACAGTCTCAAACCTCATAACTGCAGAGAAGATCTTGTCGAAGTCTAAACTTTCAACTTGGGAGAAACCTTTTGCAACAAGGCATGCATGTTTATAACCATCGGGTTTCACATCAAATACCCATCAGTTATCAATAACCTTGTGCCCTTTGGGTGGGTCTACCAGTTCATAGACTTTGCACTCGCAGAGTATATCAAGCTCACATCGACATGCGGCTTTCCATCCTCTTGTGCTGCAGCTGGTAGCTTAAGAATGTCCCTGTATGTCCATTCATGAATAGGCTTGGTTTCTGCAGAAACAGCCTGTATGGGGATTGCCTTTGACATCAAAAATGCAGCCAAATCCACTCCCCCTTCACAGCATAACCATTCAACATCATCCTCACTATCAGAAGTGGTGGGAGGTGTAGGAGTGTGAGCAGGAGGTGCAACGGGGGTGCCGGGAAGATTGCCAGGAATTTGTGGTTCCAGCCAGTGAGACAGTCCAGGTTCCCTGACAATGTCACGCCAGTGAGATTTGCGCTCAATATCCTTTACTTGCTCAACTGGGTGTTGGTTGTCACCATACACATTACTGGGCCGATGAGGCACATGGCATTCACGTTGTGGGCATGTGGAAGCAGGAGGGATTGCAGGCAGTGCAGCAGGCCTCTGCTTGCATGGTGCAGGAGGCATAGGCATTGCTGGGCGAGGAGAAGGCATGCAAGGAGGGACAGGAGGAGGAGATGGAGGGCAAGCAGCAGGTGACCTGGGTTGATAGTCATCATCGTCTGCAGGGGGCAGTGACCTGATGGGCTCATGTTCACCAGTGACAGGTGGTGCGACCTGTGCAGTAGGTTGCGTGCGGGTTGATTTCACACAGTGGGGGAAATGGGCTTTATCAAATAGTGCATGTGTGGATGTGAATAAGACATTGTTGGAGGACCTCATGAATAGGAAGTTTGATTCGTTCCATTGAATCAACATGTGTCCACAACCAGCAACACATATGACGCCTCTAGCTGTTTGTACAGGGATGCAGTCATCACCTTTAAGTTCAACATAGTCAACGAAATCCGAATGATGCGGAGTAAAATGAGTGGAGGCGCCTGAATCAAGGATTCAGAACATCCTCCCATCATCCTCATGCTTACATGCACACTCTTTGCTGTGGTCCACACAATCAGAACAGGAACAAGCAATGTTCACATTCAACGAAACGGAATCTGATACAGTGGGTGTAAAACTACAAGCTACTCAACCATCATGCATGTAGGTGGAGAGAGCAGAACATGAGCATTGAGGTGCAATGATTGCAGAAGGGGCTGACCTTATCATGACTGGCCAAGGGTCTTCCTCCAAGCCAGTGGCCTCAGCGATATCTCCATCAACTGATCCATAGATGTCTATGAAATCATCTTCTGACCAATGGTTAGCAGGAGGGGCCTCAATGGTGCGCTTGCAAGGCTTTCAACAGCTCTGCAGTCAGCACCTTGCTTTCAAAGCATTGGCGAAGGGCATCTGACAGATGCATGTTTACTGACCCGACAATCAAGTCATTTGCCTTAGTCCATCCGATGTAGTGAGCCATCTGGGCATCAGTAGACTTGGAGTCAATGGGATCTGGCTTGGCAATCTCCATGACCCAGGTGTGGCCAGTGGACTGAAGGTATGCCTTCATGGCCAGTTTCCACAACATGTAGTTCACTCCAGTGAGGACTGGGACACAAGAGTCAGTGGTGACCTTGGAGTTAGACATGGTAGTGAGATATCTGGAAGTGCAACAGCGTTAGCGTGCAACATCTGAGCATAGGTTCAGTACCATCAGCAGCAGTGCTCAGCACACCTGCAGCTTGTTACAGCGCTGGTGGCAGCAGCAACCGCTTTGCCCATAAGGTAGAGCATGGCGTGCACAGCACAAATGAATGCACCAGTACTGCCATGTGCCAGGCAGCAAGTGGGTTCACCCCCAAAGGGGTGCTTGACCACTGCGCACTTAGCAGGGCTTATAACCTGTTGAATGGCGTGCCTAGCAATGTACTAGGTAGGGAATGACTGGCACTTACCAAGTGTTGGGACTTGGGTTGAGCTCTTAGGGCAATGGTGAAGGTAGGAGAACAAGATGCATTGAGACTCCAACAGCTGAGTCCGAAACTTATAAGTACACATGTTATTACCAAATATGGTAAACTACACCACAGTATGCTAATTAGGTTAGTTGAGAGCTGCACTATGGCACTCATTCAACACTGGGCAGTGTGTTCGTTAAGAATCAACTCACACTGCGACTGGTGTGACCGCATGTAGGCATATAACCCCTTGGGCGTGTGATTCATTACATCAGCATATGGAGGAAGGCAGGGGAGTGATGGTTGACCCAGTGTAGTAGAAGTGGCATGTGTGATATAGCCAGTAGATGACCCAGAAGATGGGAGAAGTGGGGAATGGTCATTATGGGCCTTGTGATTTTCATTGAGTGGAACCAGGTCATCCTGATCATCCAAATCATTGGACTCAGAGATTTCACTGTTGGAGACATCTGTGCCAAGCTCCAAGTCGCTGGGAATGTAGCCTGGTGATGACAGAATTTCTTGGGGATAGGAAGGAGGGAAAGTTGCCATCAATGAAGAAACCTGGCTAGGTGCAAAGTCGCACTCATGGAAAATGGTTGGATTTAAGGGATATATGCCAGTCTTGGTGAACGCTTTCTGAACAAGTGAACAGGTGAGAGCATGGTGGGTGGCAAGATATTCAGGAATAAAATTAAAGCAGTCAATGCAAACCCCTTGGGCAAGACGTTCATCACAGTGCTTTGACCTTTGGCGCTGGACAGATGAAAAGACACCAACATCAAGGGGCTGGAGCTTATGTGTTGTTTTCAATGGGAGTGCAATAATGATTATATCATGGTTAAATGCAGCACACTTTAGTTTCCTTGTTTCATGCGAGTTGTGGCCATCCAGTGTAAGCATGATGGGCTTATCAGGGTCTACACGACATTTCTCAGCCTCAGGAACAAAGACAGTCATGAACCAGTGTTCAAAGATGTCATGACCTGTCCGTCCTGTGGGTGACATTGCAATACTGAAAGTAAATTTAGTAAAATACTCCAGAACATGAAAGTAAACCACTTACCCTTCCATTCTGTCAAATGCAGGATCCCATGGATCAGGGAGTAGCCCATCTTTCAAGACAAAATAGGGAGGCATGATATCTCCTGCAGCATTTGCACATTCAAGGATAGTGACAAGCTCCAAGTTGTCACTATGCTGGCAGTAACATTCACCATCCTCTGTTGCATAGATATACCTCATTCCCAAACCATTTCACCCACCGCCCATTTGATTCCCTTTCTTGTCCTCATTCTGTTACAATTCTGTTCTTGAGCTGCACTCTTTTCCTCATCTTATCCTTTCATGCCACATCTCCTTTCCCAGGGTCCCTTTCTTATGCTTATCATCACTATCTTCTTATCCTGGGACCCCTTACATTCACTGTACGCACCCTCTAACCCCTATGCCATTCCTTGCATTACTACTGGACAGGGAATATCCTTATGCTTATCGCTTCTTAGTCATGGACACTTACTCCAGCCGATTCTCTCGTATTGGCTGTGTACCCCTCTTACTCATTCTCTTTTCTATGACATTCCATGACATTCTATTCTTACTCAGTGGAACGTTCTACCTAGTTCCGCTATGTTCTTTAGCTTACTCAGCAGATCTCTTCTGGAGTATATAAGTCCATGTACTTGTACTTATTCTGTACTCTTGATCTGTGCAATACACGTGTCATATCTTCCTTGTCTTGAGTCACTTGCTCCAAGGCCTAATCTGCCTTCGCCCTAGTCCACCTTGTTGCACCAGAGCTTGCCAAGCTCTTGACTATCTCTATAAGTCTACGTCCTCCTTTCAAGGGCTCTTTGCTCCTTTACCTTGATCGTCCATGATGCTCGCATAACACATTCCAATTATGCTCTGGGGGAATTCCATTATACTTCATCTCAATCTGGGCTTGGAGTTGGAAGTAACCTTCAACATTTGTTCAATTGAAGTTCTGAGCTTGCTTTGGATCGAGATGGCATGGCTTTGAGGTCTTCAAACTCTTGTTGTGCTGTTTGAGGTATTTCCAGTGCCAGTTCTTTCCTGGGCGCTTTCCAGTAATCTCAAATGCATGGGCACATAGGTTGCACAGATGCAAGGGAGTTGCCTTGCCTGAATTCAGAATGAGCCATTTGTTTACAACCTTCTCTTGAGCCTCATTGAGCAAATGTAAGTCCTTGTGAGCTTGGTGGTTGGACTTATGTAGGCCATTTACACAGTCACTCAGCATCTGACAGGCAACCTGTGATGTGATAATGTTGTACTCAATATCTTGGTTCTCAGAGAACTCACTCACTTTGTGGGCCTTTGCAGCCGCATTGATGGTCTTGTGAGTCCCATGAGTGACATCCTTGACAGCAAGCTCCATCTGGATCTCATATTCTGGATCCCTGGTAGAAGCTCACTGCTGTCAATGGCCTGCCATCACTGGCAACCGCATCTTGTGACACGTGACTGGTGGTAAATGAATGCATCTTAGTAGGCTAGGTCATTTGAAACTCTGCTTTGGCATATACTCAGTGAGTGACAGTAGCATGACAATGGTGAACTTCACAATCTCAAGAACTACTGCATTATTTTTCTTCATTCAACTTCGGGGATGTAGGTGTAACATAGAAAGTCATATGTGTGAAATAAAATAGCAAAAATGTTGTGTATTTAGTAGGGTGCCAAACTGGTGGTAGGTGTCGAACTGGGGGTAGGGGATAGTACCTTGCATGGGAATTGAACCCATCACTTCAGATAAGGCACCAGCTGCCAAGGAATTCACAACTGAAATGGAAGGTATGCTGGAAAGCATGAGAAAAAACTTAGAAAAGGCAAAAGAGCAGATGAAGCTCAATGCTGATAAACATTGCTCAGCAGCACCAACTTATGAAATTGGCCAACAGGTTTGGCTCACCACTGAGAACCTGCATTTAATACATGCCTCTCAAAAACTCTCTAAAAGGTGGCTAGGCCCCTAAAAATCATTGGCATGGCAGATCTCAATGCTGTAAAACTACAACTACCAAGATCTCTACAGATCCACCCTGTTGTCAATGTCTCATGGGTTAAGCCATACTATAAATGCATGGAGGGGCAAACCTCATGCTGGCCTGGACTGGTGCATGCGACTGAAGATAGGGATAACAAATGGGAGGTGGACTACATTATGGACTCTTGTCTAAAAAGAAAAAAACTTGAATATCTTGTTCATTGGAAGGGCTATGACAACTTGGATTGTATGTGGGAATCCAAATCAAATCTTGGAAACACAAAAGATGCTATCCATGATTTTCATGAATCTCACTCCTCTGCCCCATGTGCCCTCTCTATTGATCCAGCAGATTTCCTTCTGCTTTTTCAAAAGCAGCTGGAGCTGTTTACTGAAGTTAATCCTTGCTGCCTTCCTTTCAATCACCTGGAAGTCAATCTTTAGAAGGGGGGTAGTGTTACAGTCCCACCTCAGGAACTACTTTTTAATGAACATGTCCTTTCTTATTTCTTTTGATCTTATCTTATCTTTCAGACTTTGAACCATGAGGAAATTCTCTACAAGAACTCACTTATCTCATGCCCTTCACACTTTCACAAACACATGTTTGCTCTGAGGCAAACCTTATGTCATCAAACTTAACCTTATTCTTGACAGTTTATTTCCATGCTGTGCATGGCTATGCTGCCACACACATGTGCACTCCTCATGTTTATGCTTCTCTTCCATTCTGCCACTGCTATGAGGTTGCCTCATGTTCTTCTTATCTTGATATGCCTTTTCCGGACAGTATCAATAGATTCAGTACAAGCATGTACTGTACATATGATATGATAGTATATAAGAACCAAGGAATTGACTGGCATCCCCAGTCTGATTCTCTTGAAGTTTCCCCTCTAAAGCAGACTCAATCCCATCCCTTCACTTTTCAAATGGTCCAAGCAGTTTTTTGAGATACCCTAGAGTGCTAGCTGCTTTAGAAGTGTTTCAGCACCCAAGAAGAAGTCAAAGAATAAAGGGGATGTCTCTCATGATTCCAGGTGCAATCTAGATGGTACCTGGAAATTGGGCATTGATCACCAAAGGCTTAAAGCTGAAATGAGAGATTCAGGTGCATGTGACTCTGATTATAGCAATGTACCTGATGGAGAATATCATGGTTCTGATTATTTGAGAGTTTGTACCCTGGGTGTGAAGGACTTACCTGGATTTTACAAGGATCATTGGCTGATCGATTCAGGAGCTTCTGATTATATCACACCTTATTTGAATCTAGCACAGAGAGAACATTTTGCTTCTACTGCTAATGGTTTTATTATCAAAATGCATGGACCTGGCACAATCATTCTTAAACAGGATCATAGATCCACTTCTCCTGTCACTTTAACAGGAGTATGGTATGCCCCAGAAGCTGCACACCACTTGCTATTGGTGATAGCTCTGACTCATCAGGGTTTCTGATGTGAAATCACTGATAGAACCAAGATCTGGGACAATCAGGGATGTTTGGTAATACATGCTTCTGCCTTGTTATCAAGCACTTCACTTCACTGGTTTCAGTCATTTCTGATCACTTCAAAGAGTAAAGTCCACTCTCTACAGGATAACAGATCATATGATTTGTGGCATCATTGCCTTGGACATTGTTCCAAGAATGCACTTCAGCATGCTAATGTCAAATTCAAAGGTATACCTTCTCTGACTCCTTCTCATACCTCTTTTCCATGTCAAGATTGTCAATTGGGTAAAGCTCATGAGCAGGAATTCCCTGCCTCATCTAAACGAGCTACAAATGTCCTTGATCTTATTCACACTAATCTATGTGAAATGCCAACCTTGTTGTGTTCTCACAATAAATGGATCATTACCTTCATACATGATGCTTTGGACTTTGCTGCCCTTCATTTTCTGCAATCTAAAGCAGATGCTGTTTGTTGTTTCCAAGATCTGATCTATTGGGCTAAAGCTTAGACTAGTTATTGGTTATGATCTGTATGTTTGGATTGAGGAGGGGAATATATCTGTTATGGTCCCACTCACTGGGACTACATTCCATCTCTTTTCCTTATCTTATCTGATTGTTTCAGACTTTGAACTGTGAGGAGATTCCCTATGGGAACTCACTTATCTCATGCCTTTCACCATTTTACAAACATGTGTTTGCCTCATGGCAAATCTTGTTTCATTAAACCTAACTTTATTCTTGACAGTTCATTTCCATGCTGTGCATGGCTATGCTGCCACACACATGCGTGCTCCTCATGTTCATGCTTCTCTTCCATTCTGCCACCGCCATGTGGTTGCATCATGTTATTAATCTCCGCTATGCCTGCCCTAGACAGTATTGGTAGATTTGATACAAACATACACACACTATGATAGTATATAAAGGCCAAGGAATCAACTGGCAAACCCAGTCTGATTCTCTTGGAGTTTCACCTCTAAAAGTGGACTTGATAAAGCTCTATCCCTCCATTAGTGGTTTATGCCATCTAGTGGATGACCTGAGGCAATTGACTTGCTTTTTGGGTTGTTTCATTTGAATCAGAATATGTTTTTTGCCTCACCTTATCCACCTTAAACCATCCTACATATGATTACATGCAAGTACATAGCAAATTCCTTCAAAGTTGCGACTAGAGGCACTCACAGACGAGTGCACCTCAGTGTCCATTGCTTTTCACAGGACTCTCCATGCTTTTGCCAGTGCCATCCCCAACATGACTGAAGAAAGTCTCAACCATCCCTACATAGCAAGGGTCGAGCTTACTCACAGGACTCCACTTTCCACAAGAGAGTACTGGGAAGAAATAGTACAGGAGCCAGCAGTGGTAGGATCAGTTCCTCCAGGCTCAGAGCATGAAGAAGCCAACACTCCTCTCTTCCCCACCACCAGATTTCTTTGTCGTTTGGAAGAAGATTTATTTTCTATCCATTTGGACTTTACAGTAGCCTCAGACAGAGACTACTTACACCCACACAGCCTGTCCCAAACCATCACCCACACCCTCTGATTGGGCAACCAACAGCCCTCCCTCACCCCCATCACCCAGGTCACCAGACCCACCAGCACCAGAACTCTTACCCACCCAGCAACTCCTTCATGGGGAAAGCCTAGAAGGGTGGTTGGAAGCAGACCTCCACCCTGATCTGGTAGTATTGAGACCCTTCAATGGTACAGGGTGTATTTTGGGAAGGTTCAAAAGGCAAAGAGAGGAACTGGAGCAGGAGGAAGCTCCACATAAGAAGAGGACTCACAAGCAGTATAAGTGTGAGATCCGCCAATGGGAATATGATAGCCCCGCCCCCATCATAAGTAAATGACAACTACACCCTTGGGCATCTTTAAAGACACTGTGCAAATACCTTTAGTTTTACTTCAAATTTCCTCTTCACAATATGACCTCTCTTCCCACTTTTCTTGCTGTGGCCCTGACCACAATCTCAACACAAGCAGGGGAGAACCCTAGAGTAGTAAATGTTTTTACAGAGCTCTGGCTCTACTTAGAAAATCATAAAGACCAGTTGGATGCAGCCAACGCAAAGAATGTTCAGCTTGAGGCTGAACTCAATCAAGTCACCAGCAAACTGAACACAGTGAGCCAAAGTTTGGCAATGGCCCTAGCAAGGCCTGCATCATCAAACCCACTTGGTGGGCTACAAGCCTCCAAGCTATCAAAGATCTTTGCAGACCCCAGAACATATAATGGTTCCAGGGGTAAGAAATTCAAAGAGTGGTGGACATGCATTTGCACATGGCAAGACAAGAATTCTGTCACTCTTGCAGGGACAGCCAGTATCTGTGCCATGCTGTCCAGAATGGTAGGTAGAGATGCTGGCACATTTGCATGTGCCCAGTTGAATGAAATGATCAGAGGAAAGAAGTGGACTTGGGAAGAGTTCATTGCCCTGGTCGAAGGAAACTTTCAGTCTACAAATGAAAAAAACTGGAACAAAAAAGCTCTGTCATCCCTGAGACAGGGTTCAAAACCGATGGACATGTTTATCACAAGGTTCAACATGTTCCAGGCTCTAGCCGAGTACCCAGAGAACTGGCTGATTGAACTGCTGGAACAAAACACCAATCAGCAAATCATCAAAAGGCTAATTTTGGAAAAAGGCCATTACACATCAGTGGTGGACTTTAAAAAGGATTTGAAATAGACTGGAAGCAGGAAGCAGCTCCTGAACTTTATCAAGTCAGGAACAGCAGAATGGGCTAAGACAAAAGACCCTAATGCCATGGACATCAATGCCACCAGGAGCTGCAATAACAAATGCTTCAACTGTGGTGGAGAACATTTCTCCAAAGAATGCAAAAAGCCAAAGCTGTAGCGCAGCAAGTGCAAATTCCTTGGCGGTGGTCATAAGAAGGACTGCTCCTGTCAGGGCAAGGGCAGCCATCAGGCTCACAGCACCAAGACTGAGGAAGGCACAACCTCCTGGGATGAGGATAAAAGCACCAAAAAGGAAAGAGAAGACAAGGGCAAGGGCCAAGATTGGTCCAAGTCCATTCAAGGAATGTCCCTGGATGGAGCAAGAGCTTGGTTCAAGGATTATGAAACCCTGGCTGCAAAGTTGGGAAAAGCTTAAGCTTGAGGCACTAATCTGGGTGTGCTGAGGGCTGTAACAGGTATGATGCCCTATCTGTGGAAGAAATTGAAGAAAGCGAGGATTCCATGGATAATAAAATATTTTCAAATTCAACCTTGCTGTCAGAGGGGACCTCCAGTGGGCTCACCAGGGATATTAAACCTGGGCTTAATTCCTCTAACAAAAACAATAAAAATATTACAAAAGAAGAAATTCCAAAAGATGTGTTCATGTGCAGCATTAGACCTGCACAAGAAATATGCCTATCTATTCAGATCACACCGGCTAGTAGCCAAACTGATTTTACCAAGCTTGACATGCTCCTAGACTCAGGCACAAATGCTATTTTTATTGACAAAACATGGGCCAAAAAGCATGAGGTACTGCTTACACCCATATGAAACCCAATTCCTGTGTATAACATAGATGGAACATGGAACTCCACTGGAAGTATTACCCATGCAGTGGAGCTGATTGTCAAATTCCAAGGACATTGTGAAAAGATCATGGCAGAAGTAACAGACCTGGGAAAGAACTCATTTATCCTGGGATTCTCTTGGCTTAAATGCCACAACCCAGATATTGACTGGACCAAGGGAATGGTAAAGATGACGCACTGTCCATGGCACTGCCATAATCTTCAGCCAAAGTCAGCTTTCCTAGCCTCTCTCAAGAAAGAAGAGTACAACATTCAGTACCAAGTTCACAAAATGATATGTGTGCTTGAAGTGCAACAGAAAAAACCAAAAGAAAAGACTCCTGAAGAGCTAGTCTCAAAGGAGTATCATAAACTCCTTAAAGTATTTTTGAAAAAGGAATCCAAGTACATGCTGCTCCGGAAACCATGGGATCATACAATTGATCTCAAGGACATGTTTAAGCTGAAGAAAGGCCACATTATCCCTCTATCTCCAGCAGAACAAGAAGAGGTGATGGTGTTCCTTGATGATCAATTAAAGAAGGGGTACCATCAGGAAAATTTAATTGAAATGATAATTCCATAAATGGCTTTAGCTACCCTGTAAAGCCTTGTAAGATACATCATAATGATACACACTCTGATCATGCTATATAATCTCTGGGAGTGTTGACAGCATAGGTCATAGGCTATCATTGAGCTTGAGTAGATAATATCAGACTACATGACATAAGTAGATCATATATATCTTTCATATCATCAATATCATTCTGGGCAACCTGATGGTTATGATCAATTATATAAGACTGATATACAATATCAGGCATTATCTAGAATTATAATCCATTATCATCATCATTGTTGACCATGAAAAAAAGAAAAAAAAAGAAATGTTATATTTAGATTCAGTTTCACTACCTCAGTCACATGAATATAGCATGAAATATAATTGAACATCTTGCTAGCTATCCAATAGACTACTACTCTACTAATAGACTACCATTCTAGCTACCAAAACTA
>JBBPRA010000794.1:0-13448 GCA_038092775.1 Boletus rubescentipes
TGTATATAAGCTGGGTCCTTATGACCTGAAATACTAAGCTCTCAACTCCTACAATTGAGTGATAGCTCCTCAATCTACTTGCAAGAGTATCAAGCACCAAGTGAGTATTCTCCCTCACTGGTTCATCTCTTCACTGTTGCCTCTGCACCTGGTCGGAACTAGCAATTCTGATAGAATGTATGTACCACTGTCAACCTGCCACTCCCTTGTTTGCTCTTTGCACGAATCCCCCAACTCCGGACATGCAGGACATTTTAGTACCAAAGCCATCATTGAACGTGATTTCTGGTGGCCTGGTTTGTCCTCCTTTGCCAACACCTTTGTCTCTGGCTGTGCCACTTGCCAGCAGAACAAGGTAAACCATCATCCCACATGTCCACCCTTGTTCCCATCCCCTCTTCCTCATCCCTTCCATTCCAGCAGCTTTCCGTTGACCTCATCACCGATCTCCCCCCATCTGCTGGCCATGATTCCTTGATGGTTGTGGTCAACCACGGCCTTACGAAGGGGGTAATCCTCACTCCCTGCTCCAAAAATATCAATGCTGCTGGCATCACCCAACTTTTTCTTTCCCATGTCTTTAAATGCTTTGATCTCCATGATTCCCTTATCTCTGACAGAGGTCCACAGTTCACCTCTGCATTTGCCCCGGAACTTGCACGACTACTCCACTATGATGGCCACCTTTTGACTGCCTACCACCCTCAAACTGATGGGCAAACTGAACAAGCCAACCAAGAAATCGAGACCTATCTCCGAATCTTCTGTGCCAACAATCCCCAGAAATGGATAGAACTTCTTACTACAGCTGAATTCCACTACAACTCCATTTTCCACAGTTCCACAAAAGTCTCCCCCTTCTCTCTCATGCTAGGATTCAAATCCCGCTCCTATCTCCCACTCAGAAAAACATTCCTCCCAGCCCTGGAAAACTGCCTCTCTTCTTTAGAAGAAGCTTGAAAGGAAGCCCTTGCAGCACATGATTCTGCCTGACAGATCATGACTGAGCACTCCTCTTGGAGATTCACCCCATGGAAAGTTGGAGATAAAGTGTGGTTGGAAGCTACTCATCTCCACCTTCACTACCCTTCCAAGAAACTCACTCCTAAATGTCATGGTCCATTTGAAATTACCCAAGTATTATCCCCCCTTACTTATTGTCTATGCTTACCTCCCACATGGAAAGTTCATGATGTCTTCCACGCCACCCTCCTTTCCCCTTATCAAGAAACGACACACATGGACCTAACTTCTCCTGACCTCCTCCCAACATGATTGATGCCAAAGAAGAGTACAAGATTGATCGAATTGTAGCTCACCATGGCAATGGCAAGAACCACTGGTACCTGACCTCATGGAAAGGCTATCCATCATTGGAGAATGCCTGGGAACCTGAATCCAATCTCTGACACACTCTACTCCTACTTAAAGCATATAAAAAACTATGAAATCTACAGTAAACTCCCAGTAAATGATTCACGACCTCATCTTCCTCAATTCCCCAGAATATGTCTTTCCTATTGTCATCTCTCTCCTCCTCCTCTCTGTCTTCACCCAACAACTCCCCAATTCATACCAGGCCTGTGCAGCCTACCTGTCTACCCATCTTCTACGCACACATTCTCTACACCACTATCCTCACAAATCCTGTCCTCATGTGTGAAATTGAAGAAATGCCCCTCTTCATTGAGGACACCATATCTTAGGAACTTGTACGCCTTTTTCATGATACCACCATGGCTTAGAACTACCACTTCCTCTCCACCCTGTTGGACCTACCTGCTGAGTATGGCATTCCTTTGAGACTCACACTTGCCAGCATCCCTGAACGTACCTTGTCTCTTCTTCACCTTCACGGTTTTCATACTTTCATAACTCGTATTTCCCCCACTCTCATTTATCCCACCTTTTGTCGTGTCTTTTTCACTATGTCCATGGGAGAAAGAGACCACTACATCACCCAAGCTGAATTACTTCACCCTTGTCCAGACTCTCCCCCTTTGATGATCCCTCCTCCATCCTCCTCTGTGAATACCTCCATCACTGAACTCCATGCCCGGATTTCCTCTCCTCCCCTCAATCCACTATTTCTTCTGATGGAATTGACACAGACGCCAGAACACTTATTTGGTCCTACAACATCACACTCCCCTCGGGCCAACACATTCTCAGCTCCCCCACTCGTGTGCTTCTGGATGTCATTCCTTGTTGACCTGCCAATCCCCTCACCAAGTGTTTTCATTGCCACAATCTGGGCCACTACAGAGAGGACTGTCCCTCCTACCACTGCCCACACTGTCACATCTCCACACCTGGGCACTATCAACATCTATGTCTGTCCACCGAGTGTGGTTTTTGCCAGAATTGGGGACACTCCAACCAATTCTGCCCTAGCAGACATTGTAATGGTTGCAATACCATTGGACACATGCTTGCTGATTGTCCGGTTGAAAACCTTACCCCGGAATAGGCAACATCCATCTTCACAGGAGGACAGGTTTAACCATGGAATCATCTCTTTACTCTGACAGGGGTCTATGCATATTGAGCCTGGGTCTCAATTGTATGACAGGGGTAATGTTACGATTCTCTTTCTGGGTAGTGCTCTTTTCCTCATCTCTTCTTTTCATGCCACATCTCCTTTCCTGGGGTCCCTTTCTTACATATGCTTACCATCACTATCTTCTTATCCTGGGACCCCTCACATTTACCGTATGTGCTCTCTAACCCCTACGCTGTTTCTAGTATTATTGCCAGACAGGGGATACTCTTTGCTTATCTCTTCTTAGTCATGGATGATTACTCCTCCAGCCGATTCTCTCATACTGGTTGCATACTCCCCTTACTCATTCTCCTTTCCATGATATTCCATGACATTCTGTTCTTACTCAGTGGAACATTCTACCTAGTTCTGCCATATTCTTTCGCTTACTCAGCAGATCTCTTCTGGAGTATATAAGTCCACATACTTGTACTTATTCTGTACTCTTGATCTGCACAATACACACGTCGCATTTCTTCTGTCTTGAGTCACTTGCTCCAAGGCCTAACCCACCTTCGCCCTCAGTCCACCTTGTTGCACCAGAGCTCACCAAGCTCTTGATTACTTCTACAAGTCTATGTCCTACTTTGAAGGCCTCTTTGCTCCTTTACCTCTGCTTGTCTCTATAAGTCTACATCCTACTTAGAAGGACTCTTTGCTCTCTTTCCTTGACCATCTGTGACGCTCACGCAACAAGCGATATCTCCATCAACTCACCTGTAGATGTCTATGAAATCATCTTCTGACCAATGGTTAGCAGGAGGGGCCTGAGTCACTTCCTCATCTTCAGATGGGAGTTCCTTGACATAGGCAGAGGTAGAGGCAGCATCAGTCATAATCACATCAAGTGAAGCAAGTGGCAATGGGTCAGCTGGTGGGTAGCCAAAAGGCTCCAGGTCATGGCCATCATCCAATAAGGAGAGGGTAGTCTCACTGATGGGGGCAGAGATGCAGGCATCCAAGGTGCAAATGGTTTCACAGGAGGGGGTAATCCCAAGCTGATCAGTGAGGCTAAAAGCCTCTTTGATCCTAGAGTCAAAAGCTGGGCCTCCTTGACCTTGGTAGAGTTGTGGTGACTGGTGGGCATAAAGACGAGGGTTGACAGCAGTGGGCATGTCTGTGATCATAGTGGGAAAGAATGCAGCAGAGGCAATGTGGGCATGGTCTTGCAACTTGCCCTTGCCCTTCTCACCACTGTGTGACTTCTTCTTCTCAGCACCTGCATCAGTGCTCTGCTGGGGCTGTTGCCCTTGCGGCTACTTCTGCTGCTGCTGGAACAAAGGATTCTGCTGCCCCTTGTGCTTAATAGCACTGATCTTGTTGGCTTGCACCAACTGCTTCCCTTTTCCAGTGAGGTGGCGCTGGTTCCATGACAGGACAGCAGCCTTAGAAATCTCAGTGATAGAAGGATCTTTTGGCTTGCTGCTAGTGTCCTTTGCTTGTGTGAACATCTGAGCAACAATGTCCATTGATGGTGGCAGCTTTGCCAGCAACATCATGGCCTGACATTTCTCATTGAACTCATAGCCAGCAGCCTTGAGCTGCATGAACAGTGTCTCCACCTTTCTAAAAGCAGGTGACAGATGGGACAAGTCAGGGATGTGTAAGTCAAGCAGCTCTTTGAAGAGCGCATAGGCTGCAGCAATCCTGACAGTGGCAAACTCTTCATCAAGAGCTTTCAACAGCTCTGCAGCCAGCACCTTGCTTTCAAAGTGTTGGCGAAGGGCATCTGATAGGTGCATGTTTACTGACCTGACAATTGAGTCATTTGCCTTAGTCCATCTGATGTAGTGTGCCACTTGGGCATCAGTGGACTTGGAATTGATGGGATCAGGCTTTGCAATCTCCATGACCCATGTGTGGCCAGTGGACTGTAAGTAGGCCTTCATGGCCAGTCTCCATGACATGTAGTTCACTCTGGTGAGGACCGGGATACAAGAGTCAGTGGTGACTTTGGAGTTAGACATGGTAGAAAGTATCTGGAGGTGCAACAGCATTAGTGTGCAATGTCCAAGCATAGGTTCAGTACCATCAGCAGCAGTGCTCAGCACACCTGCAGCTTGTTACAGCACTGGTGGCGGCAGCAACCACTTTGCCCATAAGGTAGAGCATGGTGTGCACAGTGCAAATGAATGTTCCAGCACTGCCATGTGCCAGGCAGCAAGTGGGTTCACTCCCAGAGGGGTGCTCGACCACTGCGCACTTAGCAGGGCTCATAACCTGTTGAATGGTGTGCCTAGCAGTGAACTAGGTAGGAATGCACTGGCACTTACCAAGTTGTTGGGACTTGGGTTAGCTCTTAGGGCGATGGTTGTGGTTGTAGAACAAGATGTGTTAGAACTCTAACAGCTGAGTCCAAAACTTATATGTACACGCATTATTACCAAATATGGTAAACTACACTACAGTACACTAATTAGGGTAGTTGAGAGCTGCACTATGGCGCTCATTCAACACTAACTCCAAGGTCACTACTGATTTCCATGTCCCAGTCCTCACTGGCGTGAACTATGTCTTGTGGAGACTGGCCATAAAGGCATACCTTCAGTCCACTGGCCACACCTGGATCATGGAGATTGCCAAGCTGAATCCCATTAACTCCAAGTCCACTAATGCTCAGATGGCCCACTATATTGGGTGGACAAAGGCTAACAATTCCATCATTGGATCTGTCAACATGCACCTGTCAGATGCCCTTCACCAACATTTTGAAGGCAAGGCTCTGGCAGTGGAGCCATTAAAGGCCCTTGATGAGGAGTTCTCCACTGTTGGGATCGCTGCAGCCTATGCATTCTTCAAAGAGCTGCTGGACCTGTGCATCCTAGACTTGTCCCATCTGTCACCTGCCTTTAGCAAGGCAGAGACACTTTTTGTGTGTCTCAAAGCTGTTGGATACAAGTTCAATGACAAGTGTCAAGCCATGATGTTGTTGGCAAAGCTGCCACCATCAATGGACATTGTTGCTCAGATGTTCACACAAGCAAAGGACACTAGCAGCAAGCCAAAGGACCCTTCCATCACTGAGATTTCTAAGGCTGCTGTCCTGTCATGGGACCAGTGCCACCTCACTGGAAAAGGGAAGCAGTTGGTGCAAGCCAACAAGATCAGTGCTACTAAGCACAAGGGGCAGCAGAACCCTTTGTTCCAGCAGCAGCAGAAGCAGCCACAAGGGCAACAGCCCCAGCAGAGCACTGATGCAGGTGCTGAGAAGAAGAAGTCACACAGTGGCAAGAAGGGTAAGGGCAAGTTGCAAGACCATGCCCACATTGCCTCTGCTGCATTCTTCCCCACTATGATCGCAGACATGCCCACCACCATTGACCCTCGTCTATATGCTCATTAGTCGCTGCAGTTGTACCAAGGACAAGGAGGTCCTGCACTAGATGGCGTAAACCACTAACAAAGGGGTGAGTTGAACAAGTCCACTTTAGAGGTGAAACCTCAAGAGAATCAGATTGGGGATGCCAGTCGATTCCTTGGCTCTTATATACTATCATAAAGTGTGTACATGTTTGTACCGAATCTACCGATACTGTCTAGGGCAGGCATAGTGGAGATTAAAGGCATGATGCAGCTGCATGGCAGTGGCAGAATGGAAGAGAAGCATAACATGTGTGATGTGTGTGGCAGCATAGCCATGCACCGCACGGAAATGAACTGTCAAGAATAAAGTTAGGTTTAATAGAACAAGGTTTGCCATGAGGCAAACACATGTTTGTGAAATGGTGAAAGGCATGAGATAAGTGAGTTCTCATAGAGAATCTCCTTGCAGTTTGAAGTCTGAAATGATTAGATAAGATAAGATGAAAAGAGAAAAATTGACTAAGTCCATTAAATGTGTAGTCCCTGAGGTGGGACCATAACACTACCCCCCTTCTAAAGATCAACTTCCAGGCGATCAAAAGGAAGGCGGTGTGGGTTAATTTCAGTAAATGGTTCTGGCCATTTTTGGAAGAGCAGAAGGAAATCTGCCGGATCAATGGAGAGGGCACATGGGGCGGAGGAGTGGGATTCATGGAAATCATGGATAGCGTCCTTCGCATTTCCAAGATTGGACTTGGGTTCCCACGTATGATCCGAGTCACCGTAGCCTCTCCAATGAACAAGATACTCAAGTTTTTTATTTTTTAAGTGAGAGTCCACAATGTGGTCCACCTCCCATTTGTTGTCTCTATCTTCAGTCATGTGAACTGGTCCAGGCCGGTACAGAGTTTGCCCTTCCATAGGTCCAAGGTAGGGTTTAATTTGTGAGATGTTGACAATAGGATGGATCTGTAGAGATCTCAATAGCTTTAGTTTTACAGCATTGGGCCCTGCCAAGCCGATGATGGTATAGAGGCCTAGCCACCTTTCTGTAAGTTTTTGAGAAGTGCGGGTTAACCACAGGTTCTCGGTAGCAAGCCAAACTTGTTGGCCAATGGTATAGTCCAGCACTGCCAAACAGCTTTTGTCAGCATTGAGCTTCATCTGCTCTTTTGCCTTTTCTAAATTTTTTCTCACACTTTCCAGCATATCTTCCATTTCAGATGTGAAGTTCTTGGCAGCTGGTGCCTTATTCACAGGCAAGGGTTCAATTCCCATGTGGAATACATAAGACGATATTGCTTCAAAGGGTGCAACCTTGGTCGACACGTGTTTTTTGCTGTTTATGGAGAACTGGGCGATGGCAAGCCAATTAGCCCATTGATCTTGTTTTTTGAAGCAGTAGATCTGTAGGAACTTTTGTACTTCTTTATTTACTATTTCGGTCTGACCATTCATCTGGGGGTGGAAAGATGTTGATATTTTAGTGAAGATGCCAAGGGCTTTGTTAATTTCCTGCATGACTTGTGCAGCAAATTGTGGGCCTCAGTCTGAGGTGATGGAATGTGGGAGTCCATGATGCTTCCACACATTATGCATGAATAACTTGGCCATATCCAGGGCCAAACATGTTTTTGTGCAAGGGATCAATTCTACTTCTTTTGAGAACCGATCAACAACCATCAAGATTGTGTCAAAGCTGTGGGAGAGGGGGAGGTCTGTGATGAAATCAGCTGAAATATATTCCCATGGTGATGATGGGGTTTCAAGTGGGTGTAGAAGGCCTGCTGGGGCTGCGTTAGATCCCTTGAATCTTTGACATGTGTCACATCTAGTGACGTATTCTTTAACTGTTGTGGCCATCCCAGCCCAATAGTAGTTGCACTGCAACAAATCTAATGTCTTCTTGTAGCCTGGATGTCCAGCTACCAGGGAGTTGCAGTGTTTTTGGATGACTTCCATCCGTAATAGATTACTCTTGGGCATGTAAAGTCTGCCCAGGTTGTCCGTAAGTGTGCCATCATGTTCTTCACAAATGACATTCTTTCTGCATAGCCTTTGAACGTCAGCTTCTGACAGTAGGCAGGTGGCATTAAAAATATTTTGTTTTAGTGAATCCCCTTCATCCATGATCAAGATGGTTGTTCTAATCTTGTCCAGGGTGATGACAACAACTCCTTTATTGT
This sequence comes from Boletus rubescentipes, assembly GCA_038092775.1. Classification (NCBI taxonomy): domain Eukaryota; kingdom Fungi; phylum Basidiomycota; class Agaricomycetes; order Boletales; family Boletaceae; genus Boletus; species Boletus rubescentipes. Next base: position 8,032 of record JBBPRA010000794.1, read on the forward strand.
CATCTTCTATTCCCTCTGTGTGATCTTCTCGTCTAGAGAGTGCATCAGGTTTTCCCATGAATGGTCTGGGTTTGTGTTACGGTCCCATCTCAGGGACTACACATCCAACGGACTCAGTCAATTTCCTCTCTTTCTTATCTTATCTGATCATTTCAGACTTTAAACCGTGAGGAGATTCTCTACAAGAACTCACTTATCTCACACCCTTCCTCATTCTACGAACATGTGTTTGTCTCATGGCAAAGCTTGTTCTATCAAACTTAACCTTACTTCTAACAGTTCATTTCTGTGCTGTGCATGGCTATGCTGCCACACACATGTGCATCACACATGTTCTATGCTTCTCTTCCATTCTGCCCCCACCATGCGGTTGCATCATGTTATTAATCTCCACTATGCCTGCCCTAGACAGTATCAGTAGATTCGATACAAACATGTACATACCATATGATAGTATATAAAGGCCAAGGAATTGACTGGCATCCCCAGTCTGATTCTCTTGAAGTTTCCCTCTAAAGTAGACTCAATCCCTTCCCTTCACTTTCCAAGTGGTCCAAGGAGTCTTTTGAGATAACCTAGAGTGCTAGCTGCTTTAGAAGTGTTTCAGTTTGTAACACCAGACTGTATTAAATCTAGATAAGTATTGCGCCCAGCACGCTTGTCAGCAATTAAGGTCCTGCCTTTGCATGAACCATTGCAAATTCACATGGTCATTCCATATTTCAAATTGGTGTCTAGCACCTTCTAGGTAGTGACACCACTGTTCCAGGGCTTGGATTATGGGCTTGGATTACCGAAAGCATGTCTTTGTCTGCAATTAGGTAGTTCTGTTCCTGTGGTGTCATGGAGTGTGAAGAGAAGGCAACGGGTGTTACGCGAGCATCACCGACGGTCAAGGAAAGAGAGCAAAGAGTCCTTCAAAGTAGGACGTAGACTTGTAGAGATAATCAAGAGCTTGGCGAGCTCTGGTGCGACAAGGTGGACTGAGGGTGAAGGCGGATTAGGCCTTGGAGCAAGTAACTCAAGACAGAAGAGATGCGACGCGTGTATTGCACAGATCAAGAGTGTAGAATAAGTACAAATGTGTGGACTTATATACTCAAGAGGAGATCTGCTGAGTAAGCGAAAGAACATGATGGAACTAAGTAGAATGTTTCGCTGAGTAAGAATGGAAGGCCATGGAAGGCCATGGAAAGAAAGAGGAGTAAGAGGAGTATGCAGCAGATATGAGAGAATCGGCTGGAGGAGTAATCGTCCATGACTAAGAAGAGATAAGCAAAGAGTGTCCCCTATCCGGTAGTAGTATAAGGAATGGCATAGGGGTTAGAGGGCGCGTATGATGAATGTGAGGGATCCCAGGATAAGGAGATAATGATGGTAAGCATAGGAAAGGGACTCTGGGAAAGGAGACATAGCACGAAAAGAAGAGATAAGAAAAAGAGCACTACCCAGGAAGAGAATCGTAACATTACCCCTGTTGTACAATTGAGACCCAGGCTCAATATGCATAGACCCCTGTTGGAGTAAAGAGATGATTCCATGGTTAAACCTGTCCTCCTGTGAAGATGGACGTTGCCTGTTCCAGGGTAAGGTTTTCAACTGGACAATCAGCAAGCATGTGTCTGACAGTATTGCAACCATTACAACGTCTGCTAGGGCAGAATTGGTCGGAGTGTCCTCAATTCTGGCAAAAACCACACTGGGTGGACAGACATAGACATTGAGAGTGCCCAGGCACGGAGACATGACAGTGTGGGCAGCGGTAGGTGGGACAGTCCTCTCTGTAGTGGCCCAGATTGTGGCAACAAAAACACTCAGTGAGGGGATTGGCAGGTTGATGAGGAATGACATCTGGAAGGACATGAGTGGGGGAGCTGAGAATGTGTTGGCCTGAGGGGAGTGTGATGTTGTAGGACTGGATAAGCATTCTGGTGTCTGTGTCAATTCCGTCAGAAGAAACAGTGAATTCAACTGCCATGGGGGTTTCCGATGTTTAGGAGATGGGGGGAGAGGAAATCCAGGCACAGAGTTCAGCGATGGAGGTATTCATGGAGGAGAATGGAGGAGGGATCATCAAAGGGGGAGAGTCTGGATGAGGGTGAAGTAATTCAGCTTGGGTGATGTAATGGTCTCTTTCTCCCATGGACATAGTGAAAAAGATATGATGAAAGGTGGGGTAAATGAGAGTGGGGGAAATATGAGTTACGAAAGTATGAAAACCGTGAAGGTGAAGAAGGGATAAGGTACGTTCAGGGATGCAGGCAAGAGTGAGTCTCAAAGGAATGCCATATTCAGCAGGTAGGTCCAAGGGGGTGGAGAGGAAGTGGTAGTTCTGCGCCATGGTGATATCATGAAAGAGACATATGAGTTCCTGAGATATGGTGTCCTCAATGAAGAGGGGCATTTCTTCAATTTTGCACATGAGGATGGGATTTGTGAGGATAGCAGCATAGAGAATGCGTGTGTAGAAGATGGATAGACAGGTAGGCTGCACAGGCCTGGTACAAATTGGGGAGTTGTTGGGTGAAGACAGAGAGGAGGAGGAGAGAGATGATGATAGGAAAGACATATTCTGGGGAATCGAGGAAGATGAGGTTGTGGATCATTTACTGGGATTTTACTATAGGTTTCATAGTTTCTTATATGCTTTGAGTAGAAGTGGAGCATGTTGGAGATTGGACTCAGGTTCCCAGGTGTTTTCCGATGATGGATAGCCTTTCCATGCAGTCAGGTACTGGCGGTTTTTGCTGTTGCCACGGTGAGCTACGATCCGATCAATTTCATACTCTTCTTCGGCATCAATCATGTTAGGAGGAGGTCAGGAGAAGTTGGGTCCATGTGTGTCGGTTTCTCAATAAGGGGAAAGAAGAGTGGCGTGGAAGACATCATGGACTTTCCATGCGGGAGGTAGGCGTAGTTGATAAGTAAGGGGGGATAGTACTTGGGTAATTTCAAATGGACTGTGGTGTTTAGGAGCGAGTTTCTTGGAAGGGTAGTGAAGGTGGAGATGAGTTGCTTCTAACCACACTTTATCTCCAACTTTCCATGGAGTGAATCTTCAAGAGGAGCACTTGGTCATGATCTGTCAGGCAGAATCATGTGCTGCAAGGGCTTCCTTTTGAGCTTCTTCTAAAGAAAAGAGGCGATTTTTTAAGGCTGGGAGGAATGTTTTTCCGAGTGGAGGGTAGGAGCAGGGTTCGAATCCTAGCATGAGAGAGAAGGGGGAGACCTTTGTGAAACTGTGAGGAATGGAGTTGTGGTGGAATTCAGCTGTGGTGAGGAGTTCTGTCCATTTCTGGGGGTTGTTGGCACAGAAGATTCAGAGATAAGTTTCAATTTCTTGGTTGGCTTGTTCTGTTTGCCCATCAGTTTGGGGGTGATAGGCAATCGAAAGGTGGACATCATAGTGGAGTAATCATGCAAGTTCTCGAGCGAATGCAGAGGCGAACTGCGGACCTCTGTCAGAGATAAGGGAATCATGGAGATTGAAGTGGTTAAAGACATGGGAAAGAAAAAGTTGGGCAATGTCAGCAGCGTTGATGTTTTTGGAACAAGGAGCAAGGATTACCCCCTTCGTAAGGCTGTGGTCGACCACGACCATCAAGGAATCATGGCCGGCAGATGGGGGGTGATTGGTGATGAGGTCAATGGAGAGCTGCCAGAATGGGAGGGACGAGGAAGAGGGGATGGGAGACAAGGGAGGACATGTGGGATGATGGTTTACTTTGTTCTGCTGGCACATGGCACAGCCCAAGACAAAGGCATTGACAAAGGAGGACAAACCAGGCCACCAGAAGTCATGTTCAATGATGGCCTTGGTGCAGAAATGCCCTGCATGTCCAGAGGTAGGGGAGTCATGTAAGGAGTGAACAAGGGAGTGGCAGGCCGCCGGTGGTACATACATCCATCCTTTAAAGTAGAGGTGGCCATCCTCAAAGGTCCAGTCAGCAAGGGCAGAATGAGGGAATAGAGGGGAGCCATCCTGCACGGCTTGGATCGCTTTCAAAACAAGGGGATTAGAAGAGGAAGAGGACTGGATATGGCACATGAGGAAGAGGTCAAGAGCTTGGATGACCACTGGGTCTGGAACAATGGCAACATCAACGTTGTCATCAGCAGTATTGATGAGGTCTTTTCGAGAAAGGGCGTCAGCAGGCGCCATCCGTGCACCAGGTGTGATCTGCCAGTGGATATCAAAGTTCTGTAAAAACAAGGACCAACAAGCTTGTCAGTGGGATAGTTTTCTGGGATCTTTAATGTAAGACAGGTTTTTGTGATTGGTGATAATAGTGACTGGATGGGTGGTGCCTCGAAGGTATTGCCGCCACTCGTCTAGAGCCAAGATGACAGCAAGGAGTTCTCAGTCATAGATATCATAGTTTCATTCGGCCGGTGTGAAGGTTTTGGAGAAGTAAGCACAGGGGTGATGGTCTCCATTGTCATCAGTCTGCATAAGTACAGCTCCAGCAGCAAGGAGGGAGGCATCTGTCATAACAGTAAAGGGATGGGTGACATCAGGGATTAGGAGGACTGGGGCAGAGGAGAATATTTGTTTGAGCATGTCAAAGGCGTTTTGTTGTAGTCTCATCCAAACCCAGGGCTTGTTCTTTCCAGTGAGGAGATTAAGGGGTGCGACGATGTTTGAGAAGTTCGGTATGAATTTGCGGTAGAAGTTGGCAAATCCTGTGAAAGATCATATGGCTTTGATGGAAGTGGGGAGTTTCCAGGATCTGATAGTGTCCAGTTTCTTTGGGTCCATCTTGACTTTCCCTTGACCAATTATCATCCCTAGGAACTCCATTTGTGGGGCATCGAAGATATATTTGGAGATCTTGAGGGAAAGTCCATGTTCTCATAGTCGTTGAAGAACATGACGAGTCCGTTCATGGTGGAGGGCAAGGTCATCTTTGGTGTGGATACCGATATCGTCCATATAAATTTTCAGCCACTTTTCAGCTATCATGTCAGCAAAGATGTGGTTCATAAAGGCTTGGAATGTAGATGGTGCATTGCAAAACCCAAAGAACATCACTGTTGGTTTGAAAAGTCCCAGGGGGGTGATGAAGGCAGCTTTCCATTGGTCTTTCTCACGAATGCAGATGTTGTTATAGCCCCATCTGATGTCAAACTTTGTGAAGAGGGTGGCATCCTTCATGTCATCAATGAGTGTTGGAAAATTGACATAGTAATGTCTAGTTCGCTCTTCATGCTGATTACTTACTACAGTGTCATGACTGACACTTATGAGCGTGACTGACATTTCATTATACATATTTCTCCTATACTTATTAGGATAAGCGTGACTGACATGATTAGGTCAGTCACACCACTATGGTATCATTTCATACCATTCTTTGGTGATCATTACGACATCATATTCTGTTCTTATCAATGATGTCATATTTCATTATCTCGCA
>JBBPRA010000795.1:0-13434 GCA_038092775.1 Boletus rubescentipes
GGGAAGGACCTCAGTATCTGCAAGCATGTAGAAGTATCACAGAGGTGAGCTTTTCCGCTTCCCGCTGAGTATATGGTATATACCTGATTATCTCGATGGCGACCATGACTATACTCTGTCGACTACGCGAGATGTTCCTACAACCGAATGCTGTCTCATTCTTGCTAACGTTTGTTCTCCACCTTCAAGTGCCTGTACATGTCACTGGCTGGCTCGCTGCGCAATTCCTGACAAAGCATAGGAGGCAAAGACACGATTCAAAGCTATCATTGGTAATCTAGGAATGGGTTTGCCGTACAGCATGGTCACCTGGATGGTTTTCAAAGCATGTTGGTGATGAATACAGGACCACATGGTTGGCTGGCATGCTTTCCGCCTTTTTCAGCAGCCCCAATGCAACATCTGCACAGGAAGGAGGGGTTGGTTTAGAAGTTGGTTGGGACGCCGGTGGCCGTTACGATTGGCACCGTACGTGCCTTGTGGAAATGACAATTCCCTGATCAGAGGTGAGTCTCGATCACTGGCAGCACTAACTATGTCAACAAGGAATCTTGAATGGTGCGTTTCATCAGTGAATTTAACCCATTAGTCAACAGACATGAAAGATGGAGATGTTTATCAGCACCCATCAAGATTCTGGTTGGTCTTGCTTCGCCGACATCCAATGATGTGTCGGAGGCCAGACTTGTGGCCAACATCTCCAGCGGAGAATCCATTCATCAAGCACCCGGTCTACACACCCACTACCGGTCGGCTCCAAGAGGCTTATCGGACCGCTGTTGGTTGCTCGCCTAGATATCGTTGAGAAGCTAGAAGTGGTGAGAAAGGACGGAGGAGGGGAGATGGTGGAACGACGACAGCTGCCAAATAAGGAAAATGACTAAGCAAGAGGGAACCCTTACACCCTAGGCGAGGAGGGTCCTCGCTGTTTGCACGTTTATGCTATGTGGTGATATCAGCCTCGACGGCTCCAGTTCTTCAGTGTTGGTATTTGCTATGCTCGTGGTCCACCCCGCTAGCCTCTGTGACGTCTGCCTCGATCCATACATTATCTCCTCTGAACCCGCTAATTCACCACACGCCATAGCGTGTGGTCATATTTTCTGTCTCGCGTGCGTACACTCCTACAGGGCTCCTCAGATCGCTCCTAACACAACGCCACTACAGATGTCTCCGGAACCTCTCTCCGAGTGCATGTCCACTCTGCCGAAAAGCATTCCAGCCCGACCGTGTCAAAAAATTGCATGTGGCAGGTCCACCCGAGCTTGACGGCGCTGCCGAAGCAACGATCGAGACAGAAGCGACGCAACTCCTCCAGCGTGTTGCGCTCGTCTCCGGCGAAGACATCCCTGACGTCGAAATCATCGAAGTCGTCACCGAAGTCGAAGAATGGCTTTCCAGCAAATCCGCCGACGACAATTCTGTGAGTATGAACACATTCTCCTACACTCCAACGCGGTCCCCGCTCCTCGAGTTGTCGTTGGCGCATGGGAAATGCGACCATGCTGGGGGATGGACTTGCTTCCTTGGCTCCGAGTTGTTCCGCCTTGTGGTAACACATTCTCACCTCTCCCACGAGTTAGCATCGACCGCTGCGTACCGCCTTGGCCGCGCTACAGCGATACAAGGCACTGCAAGAGCGCAATGAGCGCGACTACGCAGAGTATCGTCGTGTCCGTCGCGAACTGAAGGCCTATCGACGCAATGCGCACCAAGACTCCAAGACCTCTCGCGCGGTAGAAGAAAGTCTGTTGGGCAGGATCGACGAGATCGAGAGTAACCATGTGTTGTAAGCGCCTCCACTTGTCCCTTCTATATAACGAGCAGGTGGCGCTGATACACTTGAGAACAGGGAAGTGAGTCACACCGATCGTGAACGAGGGCTAGGCACCACTCGACTCACTCATGTTTTTCAGTTATCTCGGCTCCATGCCGAGATCGATTCTCTTCGTGGTGACGCCCAACAGCCTTATCGTAATGCTTCTAATCCCCTCCCACCACCACCTGAACCTTTACCGCTTGACCGATTTCCTGCCTTCGCCAGGCCAGGTGGTGCCGCGGACACACCAGATCCTCTTCTTTCCGCACCACCATTTCCTCCACCTCCTCCGAGGACACAATCTACTGCCACCGCTCCCATCACCAACGGATATCCGCCCGTCACCGCTTATAGCGGCACGTCACGTACTCAGTTTGTACCCTCTGTCCCAATTATCCAACCACTCGCCGCCCCACGTGCACGGCACCCCGAAGCTCCGCGTGGAGATGAACGGAACAGAAGACCCGTAGCCCAGGAAGTCAACGGTATCCACCATCTTAAAGAAGAGAGACGGCAGCATGCGGAATCCAGTCGCACAGGAACTGCAGAGGTGAGATACGCGAGCACAGATGGGAGATCGCATGTCGACACCGGCCCACAGGCCCGGCGCGTCGTCGTGGCCCCTTCTCCAGCCCCAAGCTGGGCACACCACCCGCTCGTCGAAGGGGGGAGGTCTGACGAGGAAAGAGAAGTTCGCGCAAGGACCCGCACGAACGGTACCAACGGCGTTCTCAATGGCAACTCTGAGGTGGACCCACGGCCGACCGTGGATGCACGCCTTGCGTCCGCGGCGGCATACATTCAAGGCTATGGCTCTGGCTACGACTCTGGTTTTCATATTGCCAGCGAGCCCTCTCCTTTTGCGCCATCGTCGTACGGAAGCGACAGGTCTGACCAGGTGCATGGGTTTCCTGTGGAAGAATCGCCTGATCAGCCCATTGGTGGCTTGGGCTTGATGGGGGTGCCACAACCGATTGCGGGGACAGTGTCGACGCCGGATGAAGACGCTACACCAGTAAACCGAGCGATACGGCTTACCAGGCGGAACACGACGCAGGCTGTCGACGTGGAGCGATCGACGCGGAGGTTGAGCGGTCAACCTCGCCCTGATATGCCGCAGAATGGTGGCGGCCGGAGAGCGCCCACGCAGCCAATCAACCAGCAGGTACACGGTGTCCGTCGTGCCGTGACCGAAGGCGCATTGCGTCATGGAGTCAATGGCGTTGACGACCCAGCGAGGCACCGCAGAACCGTGAGCGGAGTTGCTGCACCACTCGCGGGAGAGGACGAGAGTCCAAGGAGCGAGACCACGTGGGGCACGGTACAGACGTTATCCAGGAACAGCATGAGCGGAGGTAGCATGGCCAGCCTCGGGTTGCTCGTCGGACTTCACAATGGTGGGGTCAGAGGGCAGGGAAGTGTTGCTGGCGAGTCGTACGGAGGACGTGAGGACCTTGGCGATAACGTGACCGGGGAGGGAGGCGAAGACGATGAGACGGAAACTCCTATCATTACGGGCAGCTTACCTGGGTCGGATTCGGATGTATCGAGCTTGGGTCTTATCATGGAGGACGAAGGAGAGCACTCAAGCACACGGAATGGCCGCGTCCTGGAGGATACAACGCCGCGTCACCGGAGCACGTCCTACACAGAGAGGAACCCACAGGCATTGGAAACATCAGAAGATCGTCAAGCGCGTCGCGCGAGGAGGAGCGAAGGGACGAATGAGCACCGTCGCAACGGGTCATCGCAATCAAGCATCCCGGAGGCTTTGCGTCCTGCTGTCAATGGCAGGGCTGTCAACGGCCCTAATATCACTGGCACGAACGCGCTATCTCTGCATTTTGATGCCTCGTTTCCAACGCATGACTATCAAGATCATGCATCGTCTGGACTTGAAATCGTTGCACCCACGCCGATTGTCGGTGGACCCAACATTATACACTTGTGGGCTAATCGCACATGAATATAGAAACATTTCTCTTGGATATCCTCCACTGCTAACTTGTCGCAACTCTCCATTGCTTGTTTACGATAACCCCACGTATGATACACTTGCATTCCTTCGATTCTGGAATTCTCTCGGAAGACCCTGATGTTGTAGTTGTTGGTACTTGTGTATTGTTATGTATGTTTTTAGTATACTCCAGTTATCTCCTCCGATATCCTTTTTTTTCTCTATCATCCATCGTTATTCCTGGAATGAGAACGGGAGAAGTCCTAAGTTCGACTTGACGCCCATGCATGAGCTCCATGATGGGCCCTGATTACAACAATCCAGCCTCTTTTATATCCCACAAATGGGGGCCCACGAGGCTCCCCTCGGTGTCATTGGTCACCAAAATCCCTGATTGTAGAAGCACCGCGAGATGTGGCCCTTGCCAACCAAATACTCATCCACACTGATCTCGAAGACACACCATGTCGAACAACGGTCCAGGCGCGATCATAGATAAGCACTTTTCGTACTGCCTTTTTTGCAACACTGTCTCCGAGGCGTCGAAGAACGCTTCTTGGTTGTTTGACACTTCTTTCTCCCGACAGGTTGCGAGTCTTCTCTTCACTTGCCTGTTCCTGCTCGCTGGGCTCCTGTGCTGGGGGCGGGGTTCGGAGGCGTTTGGTTCCGAGACTTCGCGAGGGGATATTGCCATGGAATCAGGCAAATCGACGATGGCGTGATGGTAACACGTCCGACAAGCTCGCGCTCTGAACCCTTTCACAGACTTTTATTAACCTCAACGGCGCGAACTTGGTTTGCGCCTACTGAACGTGGACGATGCTGGGCGTGGGCCAACGGCCGATAGACGTGTGGCGAGGGAAATGATCAAGTCAGCGAGCAATATCATTCATTATGTGTGTCGTTCTGGACGCCACTGGTCACCTGCCACTCAAGTACTCGGGTAGCCACTTGGCATGGTCGTGCCTTGTCGATGATGTCGGACGAGCTGTCTGCTTAATGGATCATGCGATATGGTAGAGATAAACATCCGACGGGAGCATGGAGCAAGTATCTCGCTGCCGGAACGCGATGCACGGTCGATGGCTGGCCACCGGCCACCGGTTCACTCGCCACAGTCTGGCAACTGATCGCACCAACGCCCATTTGCAAAAGATCCGAGAGACTTGCTTTCTTTCTGTTGGAAACTTGGTGGAGCGATCTGCGGCTACAACATTCCAGTTAAGCCATGGAGCAATTGGAAGGTGTGTCACCTCGGCTAGCTAATTGCCATTGCATCGTCTGATCTGGAATCCGGACAGGGGGCTGGGCCAAAGCTTCGATAAAGTAGTTTATGATCCCCCTTGGAGTCGACAGACGCTGGGGACTGAATCTCACATCTCGGGCGGCAGCACTCGACCGGTTCAGGCTGACGTCTTGTTAGAGCGGATCCGGACCCATTGTTGATGGTCGTAGGTGCACTGACGGAGGTCGACGTCGGAAGGGGATGGGTGGAAGGAAAGAACATGGGCAGAGCGATGGCAGAGCAAGTGCTATAACCCGCAGCTGTGGGGAAAAACGCTCCGGCATGCAAACTGTGCTGTTCTCCGATGGAAATCAAAGATCCGAGCGCAAAAGTAGTACCTGTGCAGCTCTGCCACCGAGAAACGTGTGTTGGCTACATTCCCTCAACGGAAGTATCCGTATCCGAGCGTCTTACAGCCTGAGAAAAACAATAATTGACTGGCTTCTCCGAGAAAATCATGAGGGGCTCCTCCATTCCGTCCGTCGAAGGCTATCGCGGTGGCAAAGGCCAAGAATGCGATCGAGAATGGTGATAAACAATCAGGTTCTCGGGAGCAACGCTTCCGCAGCAGACAACAATATGCGAGCACCGCCCACCACCACCTGACCATCGTCACAACGGTAACGCCCAAAACTGTCCAGCGTGGGTTGACAAGGATGAAATCACGTGTTATGGCGCTGGGAACGAACCCTGACTCTTAACGTTCTATGGATTCATACAGCAAGGCATTCGACATCACGGACAACGTGCAGGTCGACTTTGTCGCAGCCATTCGCGTGCATAGCACAGCAAGGGACGCTGGATATGCGCGTTCGGCTTGAGCATGCTGGAAACACGAGGACAATTAGCTCGGCCCGAGAAACGTAGATACCGCCTCCCAGCCGGAAGGGGTTTTCCGAGGTCCATGACCATCCCCCCCATTATCCCAGAAAGCCCGAAATGAACCAGGTGTGTTAAATATTACAACTGAGTTCGAATGCCTTTATCTGTCACATACCTGATTTCTGATGCAACAAGTTACAAGTATGTAAACGGCCTTCGATCTCACGTCGCTTAGCGGCCTCGTGCCTGCCTTATAATGTTGTCAGAGGCCCGATGTTGAAAATGCCCTGGCTCGGTGCTTGCACCAATCCAGGCCAACACGCGCACTTGGCCAGGCTGTAAAGCCGCTCGTTCTTTATATCCGCTTGCTTCTCCATCGGCTCTTCTTTGTCAAGTCTTTAAGTGAGAGGGTCCTTAACCAGTCCCTTTCGCTCTCGATCATGCTCGTGCTCGGCCCAAACTCGACGTGCGACGTCTGCCTTGAGTGCTACACCACCGGGGCCAACGTGCCCCATGCCATTACATGCGGTCATGTCTTTTGCCAAAAGTAAGCCTTTGTCTCGCGCGACAATCGAGGACCATCAGCTGAACAACACATGCTAGATGTCTTGACCATCTGATGCAGCACAAGTGTCCCCTCTGTCGTGAGCGGTTCTCCCCCCGCGACGTTCGAAAGCTTCACGTGGACCGCGATCCCTCTACGGGTACCGTTGACCCGCCCTCGGAACCCGTGGTGATGGCGCCACAGGTTGACAACGAGTCGCAACGACTTCTCAACGACATCGCACGTATCGTCAAAGAAGGCGGGAAGGTCAATGAGATTCGGAGGGTGATCGACGAGTGTCGAGCGTACTACAAGTCGCAACCCGGGAATCAGGTTCGTTCTCCCACCGTTTCTGATCCCTGAATGGTTGATCTCATATGACCTGTTTACAGTATACCCCTGTCAGGGTCAGCTGCCTTTTACTACATAACCTGTTGGAGGCGCAGAGAAAGCTGGTCGTACAAGCGGAACAGCTACGTGAAACAAGTGTTACACGTGATGAGATACGCGATCGCTTGACGTCAGAACTCGAAGCGGTCCAGCTCAAGTATGAGGATTTAGAACGCACGAGCCGGGATGAGAAGGAAACCGCGCTTGCCATTGAGAAAAGTCTCAGGGAGCATTATGATCAGATGAATAGTTTTTGGAAAGGGTGGGTAATCCGTTGCAGTACCTTATCTGTCACTGACGACTCGGTTGTAGCCAAGTAAGTAGATCCATTTATCCTTGGGTCATCCGCCTAAGGTCCATTTTTAGATGGACTCTGTAAACCAAGAATGTCGGTCTTTACGAGAACAACTTGATCGATTCCGTTCAAGCGGAACCATGGCTCCACCTCTTCGAGCGGTAGAGCTGCAGTATTTCTACAGGAACGAGCCAAAACGTTCGTACTCGGGCAACGGAGACCTGACGCTGTCTCAAGTGGAGACGGCCAAAGGCAAAGTCATCGATGACGAGTATGACTTTCATCTCTCACCTCTTGCAGAGGTGACTGCACCATTGATTTCAACTGCACCTTCCTTGATGGCTCTTGCCGACGACTCTGATCAGGATGATATCGTCAAGGCGAAGCGGGTCAAATCACCTATCCAAGAGGAGCCCGAGACAGAGTCTGAACTTGATGATTCCGGCACCGCCACCGCGATGGCGTATCCATTCCCTGCACACCTTCAACCGCCCACAACCAAGATAGAGCCCATACCCATACCCACTCGGACTCCGCCCTCTCGCCAATCAAGTACCATGGCCATGTCGATTACCGCTGATCCATGGCTATCAGGTATCTCATGTTCCAAGCCCCGAGACGACATCATCATGAGTAGCCGACCCCCATCTCCCATCCGTCGCCACTCTTCGGAGCGCGTGCCGATACCGCAAGGACCCCGTCCCGGTAAAGATGCTTATGCGCGCGAGATGACGGATCTCAAACAACGGGACTCCACGGAGATAGTCAAGGATCACCTCGTGTCGAAGCTCCACGACCTCCTCGACAGCCCTAGACCCGCCTCATCGCTTCATGGGCATATGCTACACCGTGCGGACTTCCCGGAGCCGACGCTCCCACGACCCATCTCACGTCTGACGACGCCTTCGCGCCCGTCTTCTACAGCGCAACTCCCTGGCGCTGGCTCCTCATCGACATCGATTGCACATTACCCCGATGACCCGAGTGGTGCGCCTGATCGGAAGCCATTGGTGCGCGCCAGCGATGTTGCCATGCAATTGGAAAAGGAGAGACTAGAGAGACTAGAAAAGGAACGTCGTCGGATGCGCGAAACATCCTCGCTCACCAACTCGCTCAAGGATGCGACCAATGTCCCAGCAGACGCCTGTCATCTCACGCGGCATCGGTCCAAGGGTGGCAGTAAGACCAAGGGAACGTACCATGTCGCCGCTGAAACGTATGCTTGATCACGTTGCTTTTGTTTCGCCACATCACCGTTGTCAGTCTACCCCCGTTCGGACACGCTAGAACGCAATGGATCACTTTTTCTTTTCTTCTTCTTTCCTTTTGTTCATTCATCATGTCTATGTGGGCTTTGGGTCGACCGAACATGTTCGGTGGGGAAGCCGAGTAATGTATGTAACATAATTGCGATACCTTTGTGCCCTCGCAGCGTGTTGTTGGCTGTCACATCTGTCGTGTGTATGTACTTGTGCGTGTACGAGTCCGGTGATCCCCCCTTCCTTGTCTTATATGTACCGATTAGTTGCGTCGAATTGTGAGATTTCGTTGTTCGTCGAAAATAATTGCGCTGTTCGAGCGACCTGGGTCGTCAGGCAGCCTTCTGTCTACTGTACTCAATCATATATGCATAAGCTAGTTCACATGAGGCGTAGGATACATCAGCATAGACCATTAAAGTGCTACAATAAGAAGCGTCTCGGATCAATCCAAAAAAAACGGCATCACCCATCTATCATCCAACACCGCTCACGCAGCACATTGCAAGGCCGCCCCACAAAACTGAGCCACCAGGACATACAAGAGGAACAAGACCACCAAGACCGACAGTGCCATCACCTTGCTATTCTTCCACCACATTTGCCGTCGTACCGTTCGGGCGCCACGCCGGAATGCCGTGGCCTGGGTAGCCATGGTATCGGTCTTGTCGACAAGGAGCTCGATGCGTTCGCCACGACTGAGGATTTGCTCGACGTTTTTGACCATGATGTCTTTGACGTGGTTAAGTTCTGCTTGGGCGCGGGCGACTTCGTCGACGGGTGGGGAGGTGTTGTAGGTGTGCATGAGGGAGGCGATCGTGGGTGAGAACGAGCCTTGGAGGCTGTATGCGGGCGTGGAGCTCAGCACGGCCGAGGACGAGGAGGGGAGTTCGGTGAACTGTGTGGGTTGAGATCGGGATCGGGATTGGGCAGAGGGGAAAGGAGACGGAGCGGAAGACGTACCCTGCGTTGCAAATCAACCAGAAATGCAAACGGTGTTTTACTGTACTCGGCACCGATCAGATGCATCCATGTCGTGTGTTGATTTGGGGGATGCTTACCGTCCGGCAGCGTCGTCTGCCATGACGAGGTAGACGAACCCGCCTTCGGAGATGTAGTGAAATAGGTATTGGTCCCAGACATAGGTGAGTTTGCTGTCATTTGGAGGTATCTTTGATAAGATGGTTTGGGTCGCTGCGATAGGAGATTTTGATGAGTGAATTGACAGAGACGATTTGGAGGGGCGTGCCTTGTGTAAAGTCTCGTCCGCCTGGTGCCTGGTATTCGGCTAGCACGACGGAACCTCGTGCGACGAGTGCAGTCAACTGAGTAATATCTAAGCATATCGTACGATATTTTACAAGTCGAGTACGCACCAGAGACATCGGGATGATGGCCACGAAGAATGTTAGAGGCTGACTTGCATGCGCAGCGCACCACTGAATCAGAAAAGGAAATGCCGATGAGTATGGCCGTGAGAGTTCCCACGGCACTTCCACGACATCACTTTGGTGCGACTTGAACTTGACCAACTCAAAAACTATGGTACGTTTCCCGAGTGTGTCCTTGTCCTCGTCACTGACGAATTTCCAGTCCGACTCAGACGCCTCGACTCGTGCCAACAGTCCGTCGAATGGCAAGGCAAACGCCGTCGCCAGACCTCCTGGTGCTCAAATTCGGTACGTGCACGCAGGAAATGTGTCGCTGGAGAGAGACTGAATGCACCTCCGCAGTCGACGTGCGGCCGGTTCACAGGTGTCAAAACCCAACTCGACTCGCGCCGCGGGTGCAGGTGGTTCTTCGGGGACCATGCTCAAGCTCTACACGGACGACTCACCAGGGCTCCGAGTGTACGTTTTTTTTCTTCTGACGGGACGGGGTGCATGGCTGACAACCGTGGCCAGTGACCCTTATGTCGTCCTCATTTTGTCGCTCGTTTTCATTGGTTCCATCTTTTTCCTACACATTTCTGCTAAATTGATACGTTTGTTCACCAAGTAATTTTTATACCTATTGCCGGCATGTTCTCCTAGAGTACTGCGAGTGTATGGGGGTGGATCACGTATCAAAAATGGATGACAATGCTGTGGAATAGGGGATGTAACCCGACGCGAGCAAAGGCCTCGTGTTTCAGAATCATGTCCACAAGATACACATATTGCGCAAACGTACCCTCCCTCGCAAATGCCACTCGCGTCCTCGCCAGGTCCCCCTTCCTCATCGTCGACTGTGAGGGCAAGAATCTCGGTGCAGCGGATGGCGCTCTCTCCCTCATGTGCATCGGCACCGCCAACGCCGAGCACATCTTCGTATTCGACGTCCTCGCACTTACATCCCCCAGTGCCCTCACCTGGCTTCGCCTCGTACTCGACCTTCTCACAGACCCCTCCGTGAAAAAGATCATGTGGGACTGTCGAAACGACTTTCTCGAAATATGGGCCACGTACGGCGTCATGCTCCAAGGCGTGCTTGACCTCCAGCTCGCAGAGATCGACTCGCGCGCGTCCGTACGCGGTGAAAAGGAGTGGAAACGGATCTCCCGTCTCGCTGCCGGTGGTCGACGTCTGCCGTTGCCCCTCATCAAGCAGAACCCGGACTTGTTTTCTGGCGTGCATAGTTTGCAGGGCATGGACGCCTGTCTTCGGGAAGCGCGCCTATTGACGACGGGAAAAGACCGTAAGTGCACTCCTCGTTTTGGTTTCCCCCTCTTCCATTTTTTTTCCGTTCACTCCTTCGTCTTGGCCGACTCGTTTTCGTTTCGTAGCACAGGTGGTTGCCATGCACAAGACAAACGGGTCGACTATCTGGCTAGGACGTCCACTCGTCCCTCAACTCCTCCAATATGCAGCACACGACATTGAAATGATAGGGGCTCTCTACGAGCACTTTAAAGCCCAATCCTGGATCACACCCGTGAACGAAGATGCACTGGTAGAGCAGAGCATGCGTTACGCCTACTCGCTCTACCACCAAGGCCGCGTCGCAGACGACCACATCTTTAGCTCTTGCTCTGTGCTCCCGCTCGACGTGCTTCGCGAGCCGCGTGGTCTGACGGTGCCGTGTCATGGCTGTAACCGGATGCAATCACTCCATTGTTTCACGACCAATCGTCGGGGAAGGAAGATCGTGGCCCGGACCAATCTATGTCGGGTCTGTCAGATCAAGCTGTTGATCAGACAAGTCAACCATCCGGTTTCTTGGGTGAACGTGGCTTCCTATGCAAGTTGATGACGATCCTCCCGTGTGTTCGAGTCGCTGATGTGTGTCCCTACAGACTTGATCTCATGTGTTACTGCGGCGATCCACTTATGAATGTTCAACACGTGCTTATGACGACGAAGTGTATGCCACTCACTGTTACAGTATGTTTGTTTGTCATGTATCCCCTCATCTTGACTGTCGACGATATATGGGACATTGTATATGCATAGCTATTCTTTTAAACGCTTGTATGTTGGATGTATAATATGTACCTCGTGTTGCTAACAACGTTTTCCTTGCTTTGTTTTCGACTTGCAACTACCTGAGGGTAAATTGCGGATGTACAGACACGTGAGGTTCGCCCTCCCGCCGGCGTAGGCAGCCCCTTAGGTAGGAAGACAGTCGTCCCTACAAGCACAATTTGTACCACGACAAACAATATTACCCATTCAACAAACGCTCCAAGTTCAATTGTGGTTCAACTTGAAGTTCATCCGATTCATAGTAATCATAGCATGGCTACACGACGTCAACCGTTGACCGTCGTACAACAATCTCGCGATCCTCGTCACCTGGTAGGGAAGGACAACCGGCCCATTGTATCTTTCTCCCCAAGGTGCTGTTTCGTCCCTATGCGCAAGATCAACATCTGCAGCAACGTAGCCCAAAAGCTGACCGGTCAGCTCTAACCGTCGTTTTTAGATCCCGCAACATACATACCCTCGTTGCCGTGTGCTCTAGCATGAGCACAGGCTCCGTCACACACCCTACGCCACACACCACCAAAAAATGCAATGCCGGTGAGCGTCAATGGTAGCACGGACTCGACAAGGAGGATGTCAATGCTGAACTACGGAGCTGCGTGCTCTTCCCCCAGGTATTTTTCATGGACCTTGCACGACACATTCAGCGATAATAGACCAAGCACGTCACAGTTACGGTCAGAAGACCGAGATCGTGTGATACGCCGAGGCGATGTGAACAGTATCATGCGGACTGAAAAGGTCAAAATTGGTATTTCTTCAGGCCCACGTGAGTACTGCCCATAAGGCTTATTTGGCACGATGTGGGGATGAGTCCCAAAAGGAATGAAGAATCGATGCTCACCGAGAGTTGCCACTCACGGGATAAAGGATGCACTGACGGCACGAAGGATATCCCATACGATTCGACAGCGGTAAGTTGCCTGTCTTCTACATAAATAGACCCTTACCATCAAGCCGTCCGTCACCAGTTATAAAACAATCGTCACCACTTCTTGAATTTCCGAAAGTTTAGCACGGATGGACACGGACTCGAATGCCTTTGGGCCGCCCGAAGAGTTTGGTGTTCGCAGCCACAGAATTAAGTGTGGTCTCCCTCGAAAGCCAGCGCCCTCCATCATCGCCGCAGGTACCTTTTACGTCGGCAGCACCTTTGTCTCGTACCACGAGCCATGTCCTCGTCGAGTACGGCGAACAACACCACTGGGGTGAGATCACCGTACGACAGGTCGTCACCAACGTCGCCACTGCCAAATCTGTCTACGACAGTTCGGCCATGTGTCGGAGACCAAGGCGCACGGGGTATTTCAAGTTAGTGACACTGAGTTCTGCCCGATGAACAACACGTATAAGAATCACCACAAGACCAAAGCACAATCATGTAGAAAGTGTCGTCCGGACGCTGCCCATGTTTGGCTCAGCCGTCCCAATTTCCGTCATCACCTCTTCCATGTCCGCTGACCTCTCGTCCTGCTCTACATCTGCAAACACGGGGACCGTCTCGACAGCGCCGCGGCCAGAAACGGACAAGCCGAACCCAGTGTCGATCCCACTCCCACGTCTACCCTGCACATCATGTGCGTGCATCTCCCGTATGCT
>JBBPRA010000796.1:0-13428 GCA_038092775.1 Boletus rubescentipes
CTTTGCTCGCTCATGGACAATCCCCGGCGACCTCTTTTGTTAAGCCCAGTGCCAGCGGCCTTCACCACGGCCTTGCCCTTGCTCGATCTGACACGCCTTCTCCGTTCGCCAGGTTTCACCCGCGCTGCGGAAGAACTGGCGATCGTACCCTCCCCACTGTCTTCAGAAGCCCAGTCTTCTTCGTCATTTTGATCGGTCTCTATATGCGTCACAGTGGCGGCTTCTTCCTTCGGTAGTCCAGTGGCGACGGGCTCCTTTTGCGGCTCGGCTCCAGCAGGGGCGACATGGGCTTCAATGCTATCCCCAGTTCGTTCCTGTTCCACACTCTTCGGAGTACCCTCGGAAGGGTGGCGAAGATGATGTTGGATGTAAGATCGGGCTTTCCGCAAAGGGCCATCCGCGGGAGTAGGAGAACCCTCCCGTCTATATGCGTGACGGACGACTTGTACGTCAACCTTGCGTGGACCATCAGCACGCACATTGTTCGAGACCCACCCAGACTCACCTCTTCTCCGGGTCCTGCCCGCCGCTCGATGATCTTATCTGAACCCTCTTTCCATTCCATCACGATCTCGGCTCTGTCGGGAGCCGTTTGCTCGTTCGCCATCTCGTCACCATTCAACATATCTTCTGTCTTCGAGGTGCCATCCTCCTGCAGAGCCTTGAGATCGGCACTGGTGCGCCTGCTCTCCATGATGGTCTTTTCTTCTTCTGCGAGTCCAGCTCGACCATTTTCCATCGCGTTTGCGTCATGGTCACGATTGATGACGACGTCTTCACCACGCGTAATGTGTCGTGTATGTGTGGCCCAGTCTGGACCAGATGCGTGACGGGACCACGTTCGTGAGGAGACAGAATGTACACGGCGTCCGAGAGAGAAGAACGGGATGGATAGCCCGTGTATCGCAACGCTGCATAGCACGATGAAGGCAACGATGGGCTGGATCGTAGCAGCGACGAATTCTGCTTGATCAGCGGGTGGGTTGGAAGGCTTGGGGAGGTATCCAACTGCGAAAGTGGAGATGTACACGGCCCCTGGAAGCAACAGATGAGACAAGTTAGTGATCCATGTACGCTGCAACACGTGCTCGACTAACCTATACCAACCGGTCCGAAATGACCGCTAAAAAGCGCTTCCCGGAAAGTTTTGACGTCGGGTATGAATTTGTACAGGGCTATCATGATAGGGAGTCGCTTGAGCATCAAGATAAGTAGAGCGGCGAGGATGAGGCGGCCGACGCTCAGGGTCAAAGTTTCGTTGCTGAAACTATCAAAGGGCATCCATGCACCTACGTACACGAATGAAGCAACGTTGAACAGCAAATCTATTACTGAACTGAACACTGCTTCCTCTGTCTGTCGGTTGAAGAAACCGTCCCAAGCAAAGGCCGTCCCGCAGCAAAAAGCAGCGAGGAGATCGTCAGAGCCGAGTATTGTCATAATACCGATGGTAAGAAACGCGAGCGAGACGTATTGCGCAACATACGACTGACGATCAATCAAGTCATTACGTTCGCAAAACTTCATAAGATGTCGAAATGCAAAGCCCAAGGCCGATCCGAAGAGGATGCTGACGATAATCTCGACTGCAAGGTTTCATGAGCGTACATCTAAAGATGAAGCAGGAGACTGACAAAGCCAAAGAAACAAAAACCAGCTTTCGACTGCATGGCCAGGCGTAGAGTCCAAGATGAGGTAAAGGGCGAGGAAAAGGAAGGGATACGCGGCTCCGTCATTACATCCACACTCGGCGGACAGTAGTCGGCGGATGTGGGCGGGCACGTGCTTGTCTGCGTACTTTCCTCCAACCACAGCCGCGGCAAGGATGGGGTCGGTGGGAGTTAGACATGCGCCGACGGCAAGACAGGAAAGGAAGTTGAGTCCGGGAATGAAGGCGCAAATTAAGCCTGCAGATACAAACCACCCCTGATGGTGGAGGTTTGAAAAGTTAAATGAAAGCCGAGCTGAACACGACGCACCCAAGCCATGACAGGACCGAGCAGAAAGAACAAACTTTTCCAATGCCGGGCGACATAGGCTTTTGGAAGCTCGACGCCAATAGCAAATACACCGATAGCGAGGACGACACGGGTAAACTCGAGAGTGATGGTATTCGAAATTTGTTCATTGCCATTAGCCCAACTGCGAGGATCAAATATTCCAGCCCCATAAGGTCCTGGATTGAGTCATAATCAGTAACCCGTCAAGATAATATCAAGCGTTTGAAAGTAGCGAATGTGCTTGCCTATAATAACACCAAAGAGAAAGGCCCAACATGCTTCTCCTATGTACAGCTGCAGCAATGATTAGAATCGTGGTGGGGGATATTAGCCAAGACAAACCTTTTCGCGAATGAATAGCGAAAACATGCCAAACTGGGTGGAATGATTGCATTCATTTCGGACCAAACTGAAAGGAGACGTGATGAACTGACCAATACAACGAAACCACCCAAACACGCATAAGCAATGTGGGGGATAGTTGGACTAAGCTATCTGAGGGTGAGCGAGCTGCATGTGACGCGGGAAGGACATTACAGCTCACCGGGTGAAACAACATGACGTTGGCCGGGATCCCTGACGGTGAACCAGGTTTAAATCCCAAAGGTGCTCCGTGGCCGTCGTCGTGAGGGAGACAAGCAAAGTTGTCGTCCAAGGGGCTTGCTAAATAATGGGTGCCGGTTACGTCAGCACGCGGGGAATTGAATGAGTGGCGGGCTTGGCGGCGGGGGGTGGTGAGAGTAAATTTGGGTTGACCCAAGCCATTGAATTTTATAGGAAACGAGAAGGAGCGGGACTTGCTATCAGCCTATCACACACGCTCCGTCCTCGCCTGTTCTGCGGAGTTTTACCACTTTCGCGGAACCGCATTCCCGGCGTGGTGCTCGGAAAAGGTGTCTATAGCTCCGCAATGCCTGCGAGAGTCTGACGAACGTTCAACCTATCCCCTATTGGTACACCTCCCTCTCCCACACCCCTTCGATAAGCATCCCTTCAAGGTCAATATCGAAAGCTCCGAGCTCCACACAGGAACCGCGTACAAGACATGTAATCATTCCTGCCAAATTGGCTTGGCATGATCATCTCAGGCACGCTGCCAGCGAACAAGCGCCCAACGTAGCGTCACAACTCGCTTTCGATTTTCCTAATTCTCCACTCTTCTCGTTAACTCATCGGACCAAGACCGGAAATAGAGCTGAGAGTGTTCTATATATAATATCTGGCGGTTGATCCTGGCATCTTTTGCGATTGTATATGCCTCTCAACTAGCGCTCTGATGAGATCATGATCCGCCGCGCTGATACTGGCATACCATATTACGACTCGAGTGTCCTTGGATGACGGATTTTTTTTCTCTCTTTACATCATAGTATCCATGCACGCACAGTGCCATCTCTGCATCTGGACATCATGCCAACCACTAGCAGTGCAGTCGGGTCGACTTGATTGTCAAGGGTTTCACCCATCACGTCTTCCGAGCCAAGAGGTTGAATTGATGTAACCCATGCACTGAGAGCCCTGATACAATGCCGTGTGTTCACAGACCTGAGCGGCCGAGACCGGCAGCCTCTGAAAGAATTGTCTCGTTGACAGCATTCGTGTGACACACTCAGCCGTGGGCTCGTCGTCCTCGACTGCGCTATTTTCGCCCTTGGCCATAGAAATGTTAAATCTTGTTTTCGTCGTTCCGTCGATCAATCGCCTTATCCATTACTCGACAACGCGAACGATCTCGTCAAAGGGTAGACGACCATTTCTCGTCCTCGATGCCAACGCATTGTCGACCAGTCCGCCAGCTGTGGACACGATCCATCACACAACGCGCACCTAATGAACAGCGTGTTCAGCGCGTTTCTTCGTCGATCATCCACATCATAGTCCTTGCATGGTATCCTTACTTCCGAGTCAAATAAATTTCATTTCACATATCAAGCACATGGGTACATAGTACAGCACTTCCATTCCAAAGAATTCCTCACTTTGACAAATTTCAATTCAAGATCGATGTTTTGCGATACAAGGGGTTGTTGTTTGTACGCACGGGTATGATGTGGATTTCAAAGGGGTTCCCGTGCCAGCCAGCTCTGTACGAGCGCTAACGCTCGCTCGGGCTGGTCCATCGGAACCTGAACGCTCGTGAATTTCATCTCCCGACTCGAAAATGACGAACCCACCATGTGTCCAGCATCATAGAAGGTAATAAACGTCAGTCCGTTTGCGCTCCTTATCTGGCCGGCGACAGCTCCATTAAACTGCCATTCTTCCAGTGGCTGGCTTGCAAACGCCCGTTGTCCGCTCCAGGGCATCTCGAGCGTCCAAATCTCGTTGCTAAGCCAGTTACAAATCCAGTCGTGCGTTCCAGCGTAGACTAACACGCGTACGCCGCGCTCGAGGAGTTGAGCGATTTGGGTATACGTTTCGTGGTACGGGTCCATTGTTGCGCCAAACGCGTCATCGACGCTGGTGTTGTAGACGGTGAACACGGGAGGCACCGCTTTGTCGACACCGAGTGCCTTACGAGTGTCGTTGCGGGAAAGGTATTCATCTAGGTTCCTGAAACGTGGTCATTAAAACTTTCGTGGTACCTCAGCGTGGTGCCTTACTTGGTAGCCGGAAAGCAGTAGTCAGTTGGCTCACCCAAGCACTTTTTGGTAATGTCGTATTTGTTCAGTCCTGGTAATAAACGATGAGCAATCTGTCAACACGGTTCGTATTAGAGAATGGGCTATACCAGAATATTTTGCAAGTGGATCATGAAGTTCCCTGTCACAATAGTTACGAGCTACACGACACCTCGAGGGGTCGAATACGTCGATACACGATTCACGCGTCCATTTCTGGCACAGAGGCAGCTATACCCAACATCAGCGAGTGGAACCGTACGAGAATGGTGGTTCTCACAGCTTTCTTCATCTGCATGCATGTGCTTTTCGATGCTTGAACCGACGTCTCACACACGAAAACACCTGGCTTACCTGATGCTCGAAACCGGCGGCGCTACGGAAGCATTCGTACACTGAATGTCGATGTATGTCGGGTACAACGTGTAGTAATCAACCCAACCGTTTCCTGACGACGAGCGTTGGTCAGTCGCACCGAGGGTGAAATATCGACATACCGATGATAACGGATTGCAAATTAATGGGTGGCACTTCGGCCGCGATCAGCTGGGCGTTCTGATCAAACACCCGGGATGCAAATACAGGGAGATAACGACCCTAGAAAGACGCATTGGTTGGTTCCCCCCGAAAGCGTAGTTTGTATGAACCTACAGCATATGATTCACCCGCCATATGGAAGACACGGCCCTGGAATTGATTGAATTCCAGGAAGAAGATGGCTAGGAAAGCAGCGATGTCATCAGCAGCTTCTTCAGTCGTGCTCTACAAAGTGATTATGGGCAGGGCATTCGTGCCAACCAAACATACTACATACCACATATTCGCCGTAATCAGCATAAGAAAAACCGGTACCAACGGGCTGATCAACATAGAACACATTTGCATTGGTAGTCCACGAATACGGGTTGTATTCTGGTTCAACCGATTCCAGAGTCGAGCATGGACCATGTTCCATGAACAAACCCATGCTAGAAGAGTAACCGGGACCTGTGTCCAAATTTTTCAACAACCTGTCTCGTGTCGACAACTAGGACTTACCGCCATTGGTCCAAAAAATGATGTCGTCCTGGTCGGGATCGTTGCGGCTCTCAAAGAAGTAGAAAAACAGGTGTCTCGCTTGGATGTCGATGTAACCTGTGTAGGCACTAGACAGAATGTGAGCCTGGAAAATAACGCAGAGAGACGGACTAACGTCTGATTGTGGCACAAAGTCGTCTTCTTTATCCTGACACTGTACTCGGGAAAGAGCGGATGACCAGTGGTGGTGAAGCTGTCTGTTGAGAGAGCATTCAAACCCTTCACTGATTCATCGTCGTACGGCGCAGCAGACGCGGACTGGGCATAAGAGTTCGCAGCAGGACTCAACACTGACTGCGATGACGCGTGACCAAGAACGGCCAGCGACAACAGGCTGAACGAGCGGAGAAACATATCAGAGGAAGAAGATGGAGGGAAAACGCGCCTACTTTCCTTCTTCTTATTCTCCTCTTGCCGAGGAGTTCTCGAATGGGTAGTCTGTTTGATTAGCTGTGTACGTTACCCCGAATGCAGTACTGAACGTCGAGCGAATACGCGACCCGTTCTACGCCCATCAGGTCCATTTTTAGCACGGATAATTCATTCGAGTGGATTTGAGAACTTCGTGAGGTGGTCCCTTTGACAGGGATCATTCATAAACTGGATCTCGAGCCTACCAATCCCCATCCGAAATCACGGAGCTCATCATATCCAGGAGAAATGAACCCCGACTTGGGGCCGATTCGGGCGACTGTATGCGCAGTTTTTTGTAGGAATGATACTATGTCAACAACTAATAGGAGGCAACGAATATAAGATGGTCTTAACGGGGGTGCCAAGAGCTTGAGAATCAGAAAAATTGAAGATCGTGAAGGAAACTGTGACGCTCAAGGTGTCAGTACATTGATAGAGCAATACGTTCGCATACGGCGATTGTGAGGGCAGTTATTGTATGCTTACGATAAGGCGCCGCCAACTTGAGCACATGGCGCTGAGACTGTCGAGCCCCGAGGAATCAGTGAGGATGGGATAGACAACGACTCGGGCGTGTATCATCCAGATAGCTGCACACAGGGCCACCCGACGTCATTAAGAGCACGAGTAAGAGAGCGAGAGATGCGTCGCCTGAGTTGAGACAGGCGTGTCGAAGGTGTGAAGGAGGAATGCGAAGGTTACAGGTGAGATTGGCGACGTCAACCCGTCAACCAACGAAGCCTGGCTCTATACCCCACGATGTACTAGCAAACAAGATATAGACCATACAGGGTGAGTACTAGGAAGGCTCATGCTTGGCACGTGTATGTGAATACTGTCACGTGTGGGTATCTTATGCTGCAATGCCGAATAACCTTTTACTCTCTGGAGTCTGGACGCGTCATGCTGAAACGCGCCACGACGCGTTTCACTAGATGAACCGCCCAGGCCATGTGTGAGGCATACTCTGGCTCAGTCGTCCCAACCACCATCTGGATCTCCTCAATATCCGCCGACCCAAACACTGAAGAACTAACTATACGTGCGTCTATGGGTACACACTTCAGCATGCTTGTTCGTTATTGTCGTCGGATCCGCATGGATTATCAGTGGCTACTTAGATCTATGTGTGAGAGAGTATGTGACATCATACCTCGTTCAAAAATGTAAGAACTGGCAATGAAAAGTTGGGAAATTGTTTCGTACCAGAACGTAAAGCTTACCGTAATCATATCCGACAATTGTGATGACAGTGACTGCGATACTGTGTAGTATACATAGATCTCTAGTGAGTGACAAGGAGCGTACAGGTTACGTAGTTAGTCTGCTGAAGGCCAGTCAGCGCAGACTGCATCGTAGTAGTCATGGTCTTGATGGATGTGCGCTGTCAGAAACTTGACAATCGCACTGGCAAGCGTGGTGGACAAGAAAAACATTTTCACCCCACTTTTACGTTTTAATAATACTGTTACTGTTCAATCACAAGCAGAACTCAAATTGGTTCTCATCCTGATGGACTGAACTTGAGTGCAACCCTGAAACGTGGATCGATCAGTCAAAATGTTACCACATCTCGCACAGCAACCGCACAGCAACTTGGTCGGAGTTCAGCACTCAGTACTCAATGGCCAGTCAGAGGCGCTTCGAGACCGATCGAAAGAGAAGACGACTGGGGTGCTTTGGGCGGAAGTACGAGCGAGCACCAGCAACCGAAGGCTTCTCGTGGTTCCGGCAAGTCGTTTGAAGCATTCAAGTTGAGAGGAATCTAAATTCCCACAGCCTCGCTCGCCAACCCTTTCTAGGCTGTTTCTTTGATCACACAAATGGTCATAAAAGCTCAGGGATATCATGATATCCACAGGTCTGAATTCAAAGGCAGGGTTGAAGAGACAGAGGACACGTTGAGTAACAGGGTTCTTCTACTACTCGGTAGAGTACTAGTGCTTCTCTGATCCGATAGGTTTCTGCCCGGAGGCAATCGCCGTGTGAAGGCTGATTAAAAAGAGGAAGAGAGGCCCGGGGTTGAATTGATAAATCCTACGGTCAGGGGTCATACTAGTTGTTCTGGGTAATGTTCCGCTCTCAGGCCGACATCAGATTCACAATGCCCTCATCAGGCAAGTTGAACCTCGGGAAACATATCGCGTTCAAGTCTGAGGTGCGCGGGGACTGGGAGAACCGCCGTGCTACTAGCTATCACGGTGAAAAGCACCGGACGCGACCATGTCACCCACCTACGCGTCTCACCTATCACAGCCTTGATCGGTACCTCCTCTCGGACGCCCTCCAGACATCTCGATCATGAACAACGTGTTTAGCGCCCAATCATCCGTCTTTTTTTTTTTGAACCTCGTTTATTGTCCGTGGAGCGTTGCCCCTTGTTGGACAGTACTGATCCGTCATAATATCAGTCCTCGCATGGAATTCCTTCCGAGAGTAGTGTTCCGCAGGATACAGACTTGTCTGCGGCGCACGCACGCACGGGATGGTGTGAGTTTCAAAGTGGGCTCTGTGCCAACCAGCTCTGTGCGAGTGCCAGAGCTCACGGGGCTTGTGTCCAAAGTGTTATTCAACATAAATTCCGTTGGGATGGTCAAACCAACCTGGACGATCAACCACGAAACTGTGTTGTGGGTAACGTGGTCTCACTCGTAGCGAGGTTTTGCAATACCCCTCGACACCTTCGACACGTCCGTCATGGTCTCGACGCGTCTGCTCGCTCACTCAGCGACATGGGCGACTCCGTGGGCGCATCTGGATAACGCACGTCGCGATAGCTGCCCTCGCGATCTCCGACGCCGTGGCGTTATGAGAACTTGCAAGCATGACTCCTCCAGCATCATGAAGGGACAATCTCGCTACGTTCTCAAATCAGTTCGAATGTCTCAAAAATGGACTCGGTGGGCGTAGAACGAGGAAACTCTCACCACAGCCTCGACGGCCTTCGCCTCTCTAACCTCGATCCATGTCACGGTAATAGTATCTTTCAAGTCGCTTTCGAGGAATATAACTCTCAGAACAACTTTTATTTCACACATCACAGCACGCGGGTAGATAGTACAATATTTCCATTCCCAAAATTCTTTGCCATCTCAATCCGAAATCGATATCACAGTTGCAGAACGTACCCACTGGCATGGCGAGTTT
This sequence comes from Boletus rubescentipes, assembly GCA_038092775.1. Classification (NCBI taxonomy): domain Eukaryota; kingdom Fungi; phylum Basidiomycota; class Agaricomycetes; order Boletales; family Boletaceae; genus Boletus; species Boletus rubescentipes. The sequence continues at coordinate 9,260 of JBBPRA010000796.1, forward strand.
CAAAGTGGTTTCTGTGCCAGCCAGCTCTGTACGATAGCCAATGCTCGTTGGGGCTGATCCAACGGAACCTATCCTTTCGTGAGTCCCGTCTTCCGACCCGAAAAAACGGACCCACCATATGTCCAGCATCATAGACGGTAACAAACATCAGTCCGTTTGCACTCCTAGTCTGACCAGCGACAGCTCCATTGACCTGCCATTCTTTCAATGGCTGGCTTGCAAACGCCTGTTGCCCGCTCCAGGGCATCTTGAGCGTCCAAACCTCGTTGCTAAGCCAGTTGCAAATCCAGTCATGCGTTCCAGCATAGACTAGCACGCGTACGCCACGCTCGAGGAGTTGAGCAACTTGGGTATAAGTTTCGTGGTATTCGTCCAATGTAGCGACAAACGCGCCAGTGACAGTGTCGTTGCAGAGTGCGAAACCAGCAGGGACTGCTTTGTCAACACCGAGTTCCTCACGGACAGTGGTATTAGAAAGGTATTCGGTTAGGTTTCTGAAACGTGGTCATTACAATAGCGTGGCACAGCAGCGTGATTCCTTACTTGATAGCGGGATAGCAGTAGTCGGCTTGGTCAACACACTTTTTGGTAATGTCGTATGGGTTCAGTCCTGGCGATCAACCATCAGCAGTTTGTCAACACGATTCAGATTTCGGCGAAGTATACCAATCGGTGTATAGAATTGGCTGTCACAATAGTCACGGGCTACACGACAAGTCGGGGCATCAAATACGTCGATACATGATTCACGAGTCCATTTCTGGCACAGGGGGAGCTATACCCAATATCAGTGAGTGGAATGTTAAATGGATGAGGATCTCACAGCTTTCTTCATTTGCAAGCATGTGCTTTTCGATGCTTAAACCAATGTCTCATAAAGCATTTACTTAGCTTACCTGATGTTCGAAACTGGAGGCGCGACGGACGCATTCGTACACTGGATGTCGATGTATGTCGGGTACAATGTGTAGTAATCTACTATACCATTCCCTAGCGGCGAGAGCCTAGTTGGTCAGTTGTACTCGAGGAGCAATGTCGACATACCTATCATAACGGATTGCAAATTAATGGGTGCCACATTGTTCGCGGCCAGCTGAGCATTCTGATCGTACACCCGGGCTGCAAAAATAGGGAGATAATGACCCTGGAAAGATACATTGTCTGGTTCCCCCGAAACCGTGGTTTGTATGAACTTACACCGTATGATTCACCTGCCATATGGAAGGCGCGGCCCTGGAACTGACTAAAGTTTTCGAAGAAGATGGGTAGAAAAGCGGCAATGTCTTTAGCAGCCTCTTCAGTCGTGCCCTGTCAAATGGTTAGGTACGCTTCAAGCCAACCAGACATGCTACATACCACGTATTCACCGTAATCGGCATAAGAGAAACCAACACCAACGGGCTGATCAACCCAGAACATGTTTGCGTTGGTAGTCCACGAATACGGGTTGTAGGCCGGTTCGACTGATTCCAGAGTTGAGCATGGTCCGTTTTCCATAAAAAGCCCCATGCTAGAAGCACACCCAGGACCTATGTCCGAGTAATTATTCAACCGCCTCTGGTGTGCACCGATACCTAGGACTTACCACCATTGGTCCAGAAAATGATGTCGTCTTTGGTAGGATCATTGCGACTCTCGAAGAAGTAGAAGAACAAGTGTCTCGCTTGGATGTCGATGTAACCTGTGTAGGCACTAAACTGAATGTGAGCCTGGAACATGACACAGAGATGGACTGACGTTTGATTGTCGCATAAATTCGTCTTCTTTATCCTGACACTGTAGTTGGGGAAGAGTGGATGTCCAATGGTAGTGAAGCTATCCATTGAGAGAGTACTCAAGTCCCCCACTGGTGTAAATAATCCATTGCCGTACGGCGCAGCATACGTAGATTGGGCACGGGGATTTGCAGTAGGACTTAACACTGACTGCGACGACGCGTGACCGAGAATGGCCAGCGATAGCAGACTAAACGAGCTAAGAAGCATATCAGAGAGAGGAGATGGGTGAAAAGCACGCCTGCTCCCCTCCCTTCTTATTCTCCTCTGACTGGAGTCCTCAAATGGTCAGTCTCTTTATTCAGTTATTTACGTTACCAGGAATGCTGGGGTACCGATCGGCAGGAAATATCGATATCTTACATGACTTCTTTCCCGTTCTACGTCCACCGGGTCCATCTTTATACCGGACAATACATTCGGATTGATTTGGGAAAGTTTCCCCCTCGAAATCATTCCTGGCCGAGATCTTGAGTTCTTACCAATGCCTCGTCCGAGACCACAGAGGTCATCTATCTGTAGAAGACCCCGCACACGGGGCCGATGAAGGAATGCATCGTTTTCTTGTAGGAACATTAGGACTGGGGAGGAAGCGAATATAGCATCGGGACGGAAAGCTAGAAGTAATCGGTTCCAGGTGGTTGCCGGCGGTTGCCGGAGGTCGTAAACAGGTCATGACCACTCCCAGTTCGCAGACGCTATGATTCTTGAAGGGAGGCGAGAGCCTATGAATGGGAAAACCAAAGGCTATAGCGGAAATGAAATTGTAACCACACGGGCATCATGGAGCTTTACTAAATAACACGTACTGTCTCTTCCATGCTATAGAGATCAACGTGCAATGTACTAGTATCGAAGCACGGGGCGGGAGTACTAATCGATGTTCGGAAAGCCCCGAGCAATACAGTTATTCAGATGTGTGAATAGTTGAGACCCTTTCGGTCAAAATTACTGTAAGTGCATGTCGTGAAGAGGCAGAGTAAATTATCTCAGTAAAGATCATAAGTCATCCTGATCACATGGGGTGCTTCTCGTGACGAGACGACAACTTGCTCAGGAGCAAAAAAATAAATACAAAAATTCACCCTAGTGACACATCGTAGATGGACAGCCCAGATTTCTATTCCATCGGGTCCTATGGAACCTCGAGGTCTCAAGCTCATACCTCCGGGGAAATGTAGATGTGACCATTTAGATGTGTCGCGGGGCAATGGCGAGGTCTCAAAGTTCCTCCTTTGCCAGCCATTTCTGCATGAGTGCCAGTGCCTCCTTGGGTTTATCATACGGAACCTAACCTCTCGTCAGGACCACGTCCCAGCAAGTAACAGTGGACCCACCATATGTCCAGCCCCGTTGATAGTAGCAAACGTCAGTCCATTAGCACTCCTTGTCTTACCGACGACCTGCCCATCGGCTTGCCATTCTCTCAATGACTGGCTTACGAACGCCTCCTGTCCACTCCAGGGCATCTTGAGCGTCCAACGCTCGTTGCCAATCCAGTTACAGATCCAGTCGTACGTCCCAACATAGATGAGTGCACGTACACCGCGCTCGAGGAGAGCAGAAACGTGGGTATACGTCTCGTGGAACCCATCTTGAGCACTGGTAAACGCATTGAAGACATCATCATTGCAGGAGCTGAAGTTTGAAGTGATGGATGGGTCCACACCGAGCAGAGCGCGAGTGGAAGGAAGGTCAAGGTAGTTCGTAACGTTTCTGAAACCTGGTCATTACAGCGCAACGGATCAATAAAAAGATTCCTTACTGGGTAACAGGGTAACAGAGGCTGCCCGGGTCGCCCTCACATTTCTTGCTAATGTCATATGGGTTCATACCTGTGGGCATCGATTAGAATGAATCAACGGCACCCAGGTCTCGAGCATACCGGAAGCGAAGAACGGATCAGAAAGTTCGTTATCACAAAAGTCACGAGCTGCACCGCAGCTCAACGCATCGTACTGGTTGATACATGACTCGAGGGTCCACTTCTGGCATCGAGGCAACTATATCCAAAATCAATAAGCGATTCCTACAAACACAGGGGCACTCACAGCTTGCTTCATCCGTAAGCATGAACTGTATCATCCCTGAGTGCAGGTCTAACGTAAGACTTATCCAGCTCACCTGATGCTCGCGATTGGGAAAACCGAGGCGGCAGTGCACTGCATATCGATGTATGACGGGGTCAACGTGAAGTAATCAACTATACCGTTCCCTGATCACGAGCGTTGGTAGTTGCAGGTACTGAGGGTCAAATCTCGACATACCGATCATGACGGACTGCAAATTGATGGGAGTCAATCCGGCCTGGACCAGTTTGGCATTCTGATCATACACTTCGGCTGCAAAGACAGGGATATAGCGACCCTGGGATGACACTTTACTTGGCTTCTC
>JBBPRA010000797.1:0-13409 GCA_038092775.1 Boletus rubescentipes
AGAGGGACCGTCTTCCTACTGCCAATGACATGGTTGAGGAGCACGTAGTCACATGCTGCGTAACCCCCCACTTACATAAGCAATACTCACAACTACTCGATCCAAACTTGATCCAACTTGGACATGCCTCATGCTGATTCCTCAGTTGTCCCTCCAGAAATCACTTCAAAGGCGGAGTTTTGGAAACACGTCCGTGAACAGTTGCATCATCTACTGGCAGACCAAGGACACTGGGTATAGCACGCTCGTTTCGTGTGCCACGTCGACGCGAACACTAATTTCAGGTGACAAACTTGGCCAACGCATCTTCTCTGATATACCATGCCTTGCTCGCTTATAGACCTCATTTTGGAGCCGGCGAGCGTGCCGTAAACTGGTGTGGTGAGCAGCATTTCCGTCCACTCTAGACTCTAGTCGCACTTGTTTGGTTCCTGGTCGTGATCACGTCCCGATCCCATCTGAACTCGACAGCTTCAACCCGTATTTATGCACATGAAGTGCCCCTCCATACAGCCGAGCCTATTTTCTGATACCGTTGTTGCAGGATTCTACCTCATTTCGTCCCTTTTTCCTATACCCCGTTTTGCTGGGGAGTATCCCAGTGCTCAAAGCACCGCGACGATAGACGAGAATACACTCCTTTTGGGGCCGTTCTGCGGAAAACCAGCGTGTCAATTTATCAATGCTGTTCCAACTCGCGCCCGAGGCGTGTGTGCTGACGCATTCCTACAACAAAGGACGTTAATCGTTCCGAATGTAGACGAGTATCCTGGCCATATCGCCTGTGACGGAGAAACCAAAAGCGAGATTGTCTGCCCCCTGATTTTACAGAACGGAAATCGTCAGGTGGTATTGGGAGTTCTGGATCTGGATTGCCTCGCGCTGGGTGGGTTCGATGAGCAGGACAAACTTGGATTAGAAGCTATCGCCGATCTGATTGTGACGAGTTGCAATTGGTAACTCTCGAGATGGTAATATACTAGATATGTGCTATTGATGTTGCTGTTGCTGCTGCCACGCCAAATACTCCTCGTGCAATTTCTTTTGATCCGTCCATTGTTTCAACACCTTCTTTTCCTGGTTTTTACTGAGCTTCCCACCCTCCCCATCAGCCGTGGGAATGCCTTGTTCGTTCCATTGGTTGTATGTGCCTTCGGGAACGTTTGGCGGTTTGAATAACTCTTCGGGCGGCGTACGCCCTTTCTCTAGTTTCGCAAGACGTTTTTCTTCTCCAGCTTGTGCCAATGCTGCTTTTCTGGCGGCCTGAGCCTCCAGCTTCTGTCGCTTCTCGTCGCGGGCTTTGGTCAATTCCGACGGTGAAACCAGTTTGACGAGGGCTTTACCATCTGCGGAGATGTCAGCACAAGTAGAAATGTAAACGGTGCGTAATACCTTCTTGGTCGTCGAGTGCTACGCCCAACGGAACCAAGTCTTCATCGCGAAGCCGATCACAGAGTTTCAAGATCTCCTTCAAGGAATCGTCTCCTTTGGCAATAGCCAATTGTCGGACGCCATCCCTAAAAGAGGAAAGCACACGAAGATACGGTAGTAGGAGTTCTTCACGCTTGCGTAGAGAGTGAGACGGACCCATTGTGGAAACGTGGATACTTACGTTGGCAGCGTTGGCGTCGCTTGTGGTCTCTTGCCCCCAGCCTAGTTCGATCTTTTCCCCTTCCCCAAGACCAAACATCCGCAGCATGTTCCCTACCCATCTGGCGGATTGCTCGACTAAGGCAACGTTTATGGACTTTCCGCGGGTATTGATGTAAACATTCGTGCGTGAGACCAAATCGCGTAGTAATTTGAGAGCTTCAGGGGTATTGAAGGAGTCACAAAGCGCGGAACGGAACGCCAGCTTGCTCTCATTAAGCCTGTGAGAATATGTAAGATGCGACAAGGTAGAACTCAAGGTCATGGTTACCCATTCACGAGTTCCTGCTCGGACCCTTCATAATGATGATATCCATCCGATTTTCCCTCCTTGGCCAACAATAAAGCTTTCGTTGTCACGAAGAAGTTCTACGGGAGTATGAGATACACATCCGTACATCATCGCGACACGTACGTTGAAAGTGGTCTCGATCGTCCTCACTTCACCTATCATGAGTGAGTCAGAAAAATCCACTTTGGCATTCCATAATTGCGATAAAAATGCTAGTCGAAGTTGACGCGGAGTGAACTTTTGTAAGATATCCTGATTTCAAATTATACTTGAATAAACCACTTGAGCGGGCGACAAAACGACAAGAATCTCACGTCAATGGTAATGAAGTTCTTCAACGATTTGCTCATCTTGAGACCCTCGATGTGCAGGTGACCCGTGTGGATGAAATAGTTGACCCACGCGCCGCACTCGTGGTACGCCTAAGTAAGTTCAGAAACACTGGACCTCTCGGGCCGCGGAGTTACTGCCTCACCTCGGACTGTGCCATCTCGTTATCGTGGTGCGGAAATGCGAGGTCGATACCGCCGGAATGTATATCCATGTTGTCGCCAAATACCGCGCTGGCCATGACTGAACATTCGATATGCCAACCTGGACGACCCGGACCCCATGGTGAGGGCCAGGAGGGTTCCCCAGCCTTGGATGCTTTCCACAAAGCAAAATCCGATGCGGACCGTTTGCCACTAGTCATTGAGAGTGCACCTGTATGGATGTAAATGCCATTGCCAGAATTCATTTCAAAGACCAACCTTCTCCTTCCGCAAGTAATTCTCGGTTTCCTTTGCTCCAGGGTTCCAACTTCGCATAAGTATGATTCTCCGAGGAGTCGAAAACGACGGTGTCAAAGTACACGCTGCCTTCATGCTCATAGGCATAGCCATTGTCCATGATACGTTTCACGAATTCTACGATTTCTGGGACATACTCTGTCACGCGTGTCAACGTGTCGGGTCTACGAACCCGCAGGCGATCCATATCCCTGAAAAACTGCTCCTCCCAAAACGTGGCTAGCGCACGGAAAATAGACGGATCGAACACCGTATCTTTCATCTACGCGAACAAGTAAGCTTTAAGCGCAGGTCCGATTGAAATATCATCACCTCTTCATCCAGAGATGCCGCTATTATATCCCGGGACTGGTCTAATAGAGTCAAGGCAGATTCCCTGTCTCCTTGGCCGTGGCGAGCGGCCGATAGTGCAGATGCTGTACGGATCTATAATGCAAAGTGAGATGACTATTGCATACAGAGGGGAAGAACGCACGGCAGTACCAAGATTCATCTCAAACTTTTCGTCCCGTTTCAAGCACTCGGCCTTTTGGACGCTGTCGTCCAGGAGAGCCTCAATTTGTGGCCAAAGTATAAGTAGACTTTCTGCAGTCGGCTTGATGCTCTCTGGTAACCCTTTGGATACCTTGTTCAAGACATGCAACTGCCAGGCACCCTGCACTCTCGCAAGAAGGTCGGGGGTAAGCGACGTCGTTTGAGCGCGGAAATTCTCGAAAAGGTGGTTTTGACGCGCCCGTAGGATAATCTGTTCCACATCAAGAACAGGAAGATAGAGAAAAAATGAGGACATGCCTTGTCATCGATGTCAGTGATGTTCATGACAAAATGGACGTCATAGCCAAAATAATCAGAGACGATTCTACGAAGAATGTCTTGCGTGACATAGTTTCTTCAAATTGACCACTGTTAGCGCGCAAGGTGACCGTGACTCGATCAAACACGGCCAACCTTGCATGGCCCATGTGAGAGGCGTCGTATACCGTAGGCCCGCAATTATACCATTTAACAAGGTGACCGTTTTGGGGGACGAACTCTGTCTACGCGGACGTGAAACTGTCGGATATCAGTGGATGATCAAACCCATACCTTCGTCTTGGTCAAGGAATTGTACACCTTCAAGACTGGCTCTTCTATCTGGCGAGTCGGGACATTCCAAGCGGGCTGCTGGACGGACATGGCTATGTTCTGGTATGTGGAACCCAGGCGCCTTCGGAGATGTGTACGACAGAAAGTGAGCGGTCTAGCACTGACTCGCCAGATCATAAACGTGTCGGAATCGGAAGTGTCCAATTGTTGCTGACGTAACCAACTCGTCCTGAACCACAAGTTCTCCTCGCCAACCTCGATGAAAAATTTATTTCCTGCGTAATTAAGCTTTTCCGATTAATTCATTGTTGGCCCCAGTCTAAGGCCCCCAGCGGCAACTTTAATCAACACTCTAGCGGCGGGGCTGGCACGAATCTAAAGTAACCTCAGGTTATTCTGCATGGAGCTAATCCTTTTCGGGGCAAATGCACGCCAACTGCCATCGATCTAGGTTGATAGCAGTATGGTTGTGTGAATTAATACTCGGCCGATGTATCAATACGCTGAATCGATATAGCCAAAGGGGGCCGCAAGTGAACATCGCTTCCTGTCCTGAGAATAGGTGTCATTGGATAGTCGACCCTCTTTTGAACATTTGAATTGTTCTCCGAGCCAGACAGATTGAATGATAGGATTCAGTTCAGCTCTAAATTCGTGTTGCTGTGTTGCGAGATAATTTGGATAAGTACTGCAACTTGAATTTCTGCGAAAAGTCACCTGCCCTCGTCCGAGTCGTCGCTTGTGAAGCGAATAAAAAGGAACACCCGAATCCATTGGAAGGCGAGGACCCTAAAACTCTATTAGCTACCCACCTGCTGCGATCTCTCGGTCGGTGATCTACCAATGAGACGCGGCTCGTTTTCCCATCAGCCTGTGCTTCAAGCAAGACCTTCACACAACCGACCATCAGCCGTTTTACATCACGCTACTTAACAGTTAAAGTTAAGTATCCCGGTATCGTCAAATGAGCTTTGTCCTCTGATATTTAAGGACAAGTTGCCGTTCCTGCATTTCCCCCGCGTCTCTTTCCCTCCTCTAAATACCTCGCTGACGCCTGCGAGAGCAGCGTCGAATGATTCTCACCCATTCATACGATTTGGATACCAGGCTCATTAAATCCACCACTTCTCACTCGTACGTCTACCACGCGCAGCACACTTCCATCCTTCAGCCATCAAGGATGCAACAGCCTACCTGTATGAGACTTCGTGTAAGGTATGTCAGGACTCAAGTTCTGGCCGAAAAAATTATGGGTTCAAATTCCTTGCCCCAGATCGCCTCCAGATGCCCAAGTCATATTTCACGCAGTAGCTGTTGGTGTGCTACCAATGGTGACCAGACGTTTGGATACAGAGGAGCGAAGAGCGATTACATCTGGCAGCGTTTTCGTCTGGGAAGAGCGGGGGCCCAACCCAGAAGCAACAGGGGTGAGTACATTGGTCAAACCGCCACCAGTTATTTCTCAAACCGAGTCGTCGTAGCTCGGCATTGAAAGATGGACAGATGGCAAAAGGCAAGTCGTCTCACTGGCGCACAATCCGTACTCATCGGCTTGCAAACAGATGGGGCCCTAGTCGTGTGCGAGACGTGAGCTCGGTTCCGTATGTCTCACGAGCCGCATTAGCTCAAGGTCTTTTAGGAGTTCTTATTTTATCAAGAGAAAGATCCAGATCCAGTCGACGTAGACTTGAACTCAGATTCAGACACCACGTTCGTTCATAATCTTTTGCGTGCTTCTAGGTGATTTACAGTGCTTGCTAGCCTCGGTTCTGGCTCTCGTCCCCACCATAACCTCCGCCAAGATCCCGTACGTGCCTCGCTTGTCAAACAAACGTACTCCGTATACGTTGATACGTCGCGGGGACGTCGGAAGTGGCACCTCAGTATGTCAAATTTGTTCAAGTCCCGTCGTCCTTGCGCTGACTGTGCTTTTCAGTCGCGTACTTCACCGCGGACACAGCCGATGACCTACGAACGGTCTCCGAAATACCCGAACTTGCTCGTCTCGAGGTTCCACCTGGGAAATACCGAAGCGCTCGTCATAACCCAGCTCGGCACCGTGCGCAGAGAGACGAGCAGGGGGGCCGTGCACCGTCGCATCAACAATTTGCTCCATACCCTTCACCAACCCGCTTATTGAATTCGGTTTTCCATGGTACGATTCCAATAGGTGGTGACGGACCCCGCAGTCAAGCGAGTTTGGAGAGAAAAGGACAAACGCTCGCACCACTAGTTTACCTTCAAAACCTTCCTCCACCCAAGAGACATCCAGTGGACGAGGAAATACTCATGACCCTCTACCCTAGCTTGACTTGATTTCCCCTCTAATTCTGCTGCATCTCTCGACATGTCATGAAGACATGCCTGTCTATCATCATTGCTATGTTGCTTCTACTCTGATTGGACTCTTTTGCTTTATCCAGGGTTTCTTTCTCTTCTTGCTGCATTTGTATTCAGTAGACAGGATATGGAACAATGTATGATTTTGTTGTCTCGCTGTAAACCCATGGTGGCAATCGCTGCAACTTGGCGGCACAGATGACACGAGCCCACTGAAATAAACTATGTGGATGGTGAGTTTGTCGTTTGCCATTACTCAGCGATCATCGTGCGAGTTCCACTCCTGTCACTCCATTCATATTTGCTATGTCTCAACTCTGGGTTGAGGCTCCAGCCTACCCACTTGCTGACATCCAGGAGCCGAATCTCCCCCGAGGTCGAGAATGCTGACTCAGAGGCTTCCCTGCAGGTCATTTGTGTGAGAAATCCACAACGCCACAGGTCCGCATCTCATCATCCAACAAAACCTGATTCGGAGTGAGCTGAGTTCTACAATGCGCATGGTTCAGATCTTGGATTTGGTCATGCAGGGAAATGAATGTCGAACTGTGCGATATTAGAGTTTAGGTCCACAAGTATTAAATATATGTGGTATTGCAACCTGACGACGGGCGGATCCATATTCAGGTAGCTCTGTGCATCCACCCGCATGATGAGAGAACGCACCTTCTTCTAGAATCCTGAGAGGCCGAGAAGAGCTTGGGTCGGAATGGACACGTTCGAGAAGGGGACGGCGTTGAGATCCATTAAGAAATGAAGCCGAGGCGCTGCCAGAAGGAACAAAAAAAGCAACGTCCCAATTGGTGTGTTGTCCTGAGCGGTTAGACCGTAGCTATGATACGATGTGTTGTGATGTGTCATTTTACGATTGACCGCCATGGGAAAGTGATATTCTTATTATAAACAACGGTCAGGAGTGGTCAGGGAATGTTCCAACGATCGAATCAAATGGGGATAGAAACGATTAATGGAGGAGAATGGGGTTTTCATTTCCCCATGGCGAGGATCCCCCCAATGGCTTGAGTGAGAGCCAGCAAAACCCCGTTTGCGAGGTCCCGAGGAGCACGTGAAACAAGGGTGCATGACACGATGTTCGTATTGATGGATGCGCAGTAAAGCGAGGTGGGACGGCAGCGTGGGGGGACAGAACGACGCATCATGACGTGTAAAGCACGTACAATGGATGCTTTGTTTGGTAAGAGACGGAAATTTGATTGGGAATTAGCGTAGTTAAACGTTTTAGCAGGGGATCTCTGGAAGACGGGCCCGGGGGCGGCCGCATCAGCAGATGGTCTGAGGAACGTCATGTCATGTGTAACGTGCCCATGGCAGAGTGGCGCCTCGAAAACCGCGGGGGTATGTTCTCGGGTGGGGGTTGAAGGGGACGGCAGGATCAACTGTCGTGGAATGCCACCATTGGTGTTGTGCTAGAAATACTAATTCAGAAGGTTAACTGGAAGTAAAAGAATTAGTAATCTGATAAGAACAAGGAGATTTCAAAACCAGACGCATTCATCAGGCTGCGTGGGTCTTTGACCAGTCTGCTTCAATGTTGTATTCTAGCCGGTGATCGCGGGACTTTCCATGATATACCATATCCATATCTTCAAGTTCGGCCTTTGACCGATTTGCAGGGTAGGGCGTAAGAAGCAGTGGGTCGATTATGAGGGTGCGACGGGCCGGAGTATGCCGCGAGAAGTGGATACCCTCTCAAGTGGATTCAACCTCACGCAAAGGAATACATTTCGTATCAAAATCAGCGTTGTTTGGGTGGTGTGGTGTGATTTAAGTTGCAATAAAGTGATAGAGTTTCGGGCAGCAATCGAGATTGACGACCAACCTTTTGGGTCGATTGCACCAATAAGGTTGCGGCTGCTTGCGGTAATAATCATAGTATCACCTTTTCCGTCGACAGCTCCCTTGTCATGCCGCATCTGCATCCGTTGCCCCCCTGGGTCAGAAAATAGTTTAATTAATTACCAAACCAAATTACCAAATAGCCTCCTCCCTCACTAGATCTCGGACAGAATATAAGTATACGGCTTCGTTCCCTCCTTCCGTCCTCCTGGGCCACCCCTGCCACTCCCTCCCATTCGCCATCTCTTACCCAACTGACCCCCAATGCAGCAGAGACCAACGTGCACGAACGTCCGTATCCGCTCCACCCGTGACGCCCACAAGATCTTCTATGCTGTCCAACGCCGTGTACTGCCCATGATCACCAGGCGGCTTGACGCAGACGAGCGCCTTGCCTTGCGCTCAGGTTGTGTCTATGCCTGGGAGGAAAGAGGTCCCCACACTGAGATTACCGGTCTCGGCATCGAGCGCTTCACCGAAGGTCGTCGTTGGAGCCCCTCCCGCGTGCGAGATGTACGGTCTCTTTTCGTTTTCATTCGCATATGAGACCGCTTATCTTCGTATTTCCAGGAATTCCTTTTCTACTACGAGAAGTACACGCCACCTGCAGACGCAGGTCATTCGGGGTAATTATATTCGCACAAACCTTGTGCTCCTGCCTTACACTAGATCCGATCTAGCACTTCCGATAAGCAACCCCCGCGAGACTGGGACCCTTTAGTAAAGCAAACATATTCGGTTTGGGTCGAAACCGAGAAAGGTCGCCGAAAATGGCACCTGAGTAAGTTCTCAGCCTCGCATTCGTTGTACATCTTATCCTGATTTAGAATAGCTGCCTATTTCACACAAGCGACCGTCGACGAACTTGGCACTATCGATGACATTCCTAGTGTTGCTGAGCTCGTAGTTCCAGAGGGAACCTTCCAGAGCACCCGTGTCGGCAAGAATCGAAAGGGGGATGATACCCGTGCCCGTACGGATGTCTTTAAAGTACCCCCTTCTGTGACGCGGACATACGCTGCATTCCCTGCTGCTTATCCTGCCCAGTCCACCCCCTACCCAGGGGCATCACCACCAATGTTCAACCAGGAATCTTGCCGAGTTAGTCCACACCCTTCTTCTTTCCACCCATCGGAAATTCAGCAATACTCCATACCCCCGCCTCTCCCGCCTCTTGGAGCCCTTCATACATTACCACCGTTGAGGCCCGAAGCCGAGGACATCGAATATAAATTTCGTCGACCATCCTTGCCGGGGATTCTTGATTATCAACCCAATCCTCCGAGCAAAGACAGGAGAGCTACTTTTGATCAGGGTCGGTTTGCTGACCATCCCCATGCTCCACCTCCCCGTCACGCTGGAGCTTTGCTCACCAGCTCGCCTGTCGAAGACAGAAATGCGCAGTACCGACCTGAATTGGCTTGTACATATCCGAGCTCTCCACGAGAATCTACTTCGAGTTATGACCGACCGTCATCTACGGTTGGTATGTTTCAATCGATTCCTGATCCCGCGAGCCGAGACGAGAACGCATTCGCATACAACTCGCAGGCGGCTGCAGCCACACAACCCTCTCACAATAATTATTCTCAGATTTCTCTCCCGCCACCTGCACAGCTATTTCGCTCTGAGCCGCCCACTCAACTATATGCGGTGAGGAGCTCGGAGGATCCTGCAGGTGCCATCGGACCGCCTAGAGTGGATCTTGCACCACTTCGCACTTTGCAACGACGCACGTATCGCAGGGATCCTGTCGATGATATGGCTCTGAGGTCATTAAGACCGCGGTCGGGGTGACTATTTTCGGATTCCTTCCCGTGCAACGGTGATAAATTATCTTGTTCAATTAGCCTGCAAAGCGACAGTGCTTGCAATCATGACAAGGGGCATGGGCACCCGCAATGGTGAAAAAGTGTATGCAGAACAATTTGATGTGCCCTCCTGACCCAGATTGGCTGGACGGCTCATATACAGAGGCAACCAAACTTGTGGATGGCTTGGCCAGTCTCCAGGATGGCCAAAAGTTTTTTCTTCGTTCGTGTACTTTAATTGCCCTCATTCTTCTTGTGTTCCGTGAACGTTGTTATACATTTGGTTTAATTGCAAACTGCGGAAGCAATGACGAAATGCGAAGCTTTGTACCATATTTATTCCCGCCCATTGACAGTATGTACGTTGATTCCAAGTACAGATAAATTCAGGTCCGTCACATCACAACATCCTGCTACTTCGGTTGGTAAGGCTTGAGCAGATGCGGCCTGGGCGCTCCAGTATTGACCCGCGACATGATCCTGGGCGCACTCATGGCCCTCTAAAATATCAATATCTCTGTCAATCTGGCCCGAAGTTCCATGCGGTTCCCGAATCTGGGCTCTCTGAAGGTTCGAGCATTACTCTCGCTGGATCAGTCAGAGCTTTCTCTATCGATGCCAGCACCTGGACATCAAAACAAATGGCCATCATCAAATTTTGACAGCCATCATCAAGGGGGAAGAAGGGTCCTCTCTAGCACGCCATGCCGATGTGATCCTCCCGACAAAGACCCCATATTCAAAGCCGCCATGCCAACCATCCTTTCAGTCCTTTGCCTTTCGCGATCTGCACCCTTTCATCGACGGCGCGGTTCAAAGGTAAAACGCGGACATTATCGCACCATGGAAATCAATGAAGACCGTTCAGACGCATGGACGGAGGGAGTCTAAGCTCCAATTTCACCTCGATGAGCTGCCCGATAATTTCGCCTCGCGTGGCATGCCTATCTTTAACCCGTGTATCAAGGGGCCCGGGGGGACCCTTCGCCTGAGAGCGACTGGGTAGGTTTAACATCTGATTACTCTAATCCCCCATAAACTTTGGCACACTTCGGGAAGGCGAGGTATCCGTACACCGGATCCTGCATGAGAACCGTGCTTGCATCAAGGTTCTGGGCTTACCGAACACGGCAACATTCTTGTCAACATGTCAACAAAGTTACCTACCTTGGTACCCCCGCTCTGGGTTGGCTGAAGTGATCATGGCCGTGGTTTCCGCAACAAGCCGGGGAAACCCCCAACCTTGTTTTCTTCTGTTGAGCCAATGAGCCAAGTACCCTGGATACGAAAGCGGCTGGAGATCTAATCCGTTCTATCTGCAGACAAGCTCTAAATGGACTTACGGTGCGGATCATTCCGGGTATCAATACGCACCAGAGGGCGCAAACGTGAACGACAACTTTGTGCGATCGGCATGAAAAAAAAATGGATCTAGGCCCACTCCTGTGGTCCCCTTTCTCGGTTCGTTTCACCGCAGCCCTGTCGCTCCTTTTCGTTTACTTACTCGCATCCTGGAATCGGTACATAGTAAACAATGCGTCCTTCAAACATCTTCGCGCGCCCTGCATAGCTGATCAATCGCCGCGGCGCGTGGTGTCGTGTCCCTTGTTGCAACTGGTCGCGGAAAAAAGGCGGTGTTCTTCCCAGCTGTAACAAACCCTTTCGAGATTGGAAAGGACGAGCTGACTGTCACAGGCTAGGATCGTCCAACGCCTTCGATGATGGACCGATCCAGAACGCGCAAGGGCAGGCTCGTGGCTTGCGAGACGTGATGTCCCTAGGTGTTCTTCCTCCGATTTTCATAACCGTCCCCCACACGAGGCATTTGTGAGGCAGCCTAGGCTCAGACCTCGTATTTAGACCTACGACCAGTGCACACCATGACCCGTGTAAAGGGGGACCCACCGGTGGATAGACAATCGACGAGGGTACTCCATTTGCCGCAACCGTTCAATCCATATTGATAACTGCCGTTTTCTCACCGCGTGTTCTACCCACCGGTTGCGAACATGAAACAGGGGTCCGAATAGGTATCAGATTTCTCTTCTGCGATGATGCCCGTCTGATATGAAATCGGTGCGGCCCTCTTGTATTTTATCATATTTTGTTTCTTTTATTTATTTATTTATTTTGGAAGCAGGTCGGATCACCCAGCTACATGTAGATCGCCGTAGATGCTGTGTAGCCCCATCCTCAGCTGACAGCGACTGTGGGGGCAAAAGGCAGAAACGGCGAAACAACCCTTCAAAAGAAAAAAAATCTTTTGGTGATTGTATGACCCTGCAAATTTGGTACTGTCGGTGTTTTCAGTTTCTTCACGCTTCGTGTTGATAGTTGATCTATCTGTATTTCCTCTGCGCCAGGTCGTCGTGCACCAACGATCGCCGTCGGCGTCGAGGTGAGTCGGCAATGCGTTTCTACCTCTTATTCGCCGTGGCAGCTATCCACTTGGAGCAACCGTGCCAAGGTGACGACGCAGTGCGAAGCGAGATGCGAATGTTCGCGCACCAACCGAGACATCGAGGCAGTGTATCTTCGATGTTTCGACACCACGACCCCCGTGATGTTGCGAATCGGTCGATTTAATTACCGTCAACCCCTCGGGAAGATAGTGTAGTTCAATCCGCCATTGAATCAACCTCGAGAACTGTACGTACACTATGGAGTCTGGTCGCTTGAGCAGACGGCACACGAGGAACATGGAATTGGCATGTGTCACACAGAGCAGCCCCTCGGTCTTGGCTGCATGATGGTGGATGGTGTGATTGTTATACATGGAAAGCGACAATCTCACTGATGAGTAACGACTTAAATGTGCAGTGTAGCAGTGTAATGCAGATAATCTAATGACCGAGGTCCCAGAAAAAGGCGCCCAAGGACACGACTACCACTCGAATTCACTGCAGAAAATATTTGGTGAGATTATCCGTCCGGAAGTTCGGGACGTATCGTACCCTGTGCATTTAGCGAATAGGTAATCTTTTCCATTGATATGGATCATGCCATCCTTAAGGATACACTTCCACTTGTTCTTCACTCGTCCGACCTGCAAAAACGACGGTGGGATTAACGATAAATATAATCCAGCGTGTGAACAAACCTTGTCGTAAGTGCAGAACACAATGTCTGTATCTCCCTGGTTGCCTTCTTCTGCGTCCTCTTCGCCTTCCGTATCGGAATCATCCAAATCGCTGTTTATTACCTCATCCCCTGCTGGAGGCGCATTGGATATTTGTGAGGGTTGAGGCAATGACGGATGGGAAGGTCGAGGTGCGTATGATTGACTCGGCGGAGGGGAGGGCGATTCCGAATCAGAGGTTGACGGTCCGTCAGCTTGAGGGATCGGTTGGGCTGCTGGACGTGCTGCAGGCGCCGCTGGCTGAGATGCGGCCGCGGGTTGCGTAGTTTGATTGGACTGAGCCGGTTGCTGTGCCGGTGTCGAAGCTAGGGCAGGCTGTGGGGCCGCGGACGCCGGCGCAGAAGGGACATATGGTCGCGGTGCGGCTGGAGGGCGCGCAAGATGTGCTGGGTGAGGGGGGAAAGATATTACGCCCTGCTGTCCCCCTGGATACGCAGGTGGTT